>JZKD02S1040853.1:89146-100543 GCA_000966675.3 Picea glauca | reverse complement strand
TAGATGGATCTCTTTTTATATGGACATCAATGACCAAGTTGTTTGCAGGTGCAAAAGGAAGATGCAAAGTTCGAGCATTAACCAATGTTATACAGGTACAAGAAGAAGCAAAAAAATGTTTGAGGATGAAACTCAAGTGAGCGCGTAAAAGAAAGCCCAACCATATGAAGATATGAATTGAAGATGATGACATGACTCAGATAAAGACCTAACCAAGACATGTATTTKCTAAGGAGAAGCATTGAGCATTGATGTAAGATGTAATTGGTAGTAGAAATTAAGGGGGAGTGTTGGAATATGTAATTTCTACCTACCACCATTAAAACCGAACCTTCTACTCAATCGTCATTAGTGTTCCTCCATCGCCTATCGTAGACACTCCGAGAACCTTCTGGACGCTCGAGAGTTTTCTAAAGGCCTCTATAAAAACGAGGGAGATGTATCTGATTTAATCAATCGAGTAATACACTTATCTATTTGTTCTTTACTATTTGTCTGTGTGATTTTTCTGCTTCTGCCCCTTCAGTATTTACCTATTATAATCGCCGACAGGTTTCGACCTCCTGTATCTTGAGTACTTGCACGGTCCACAATTATTGGTAAGAGAATGCATACTCATATAGAAGGCGAAGGATTCAAACACTTAGCTTTGTCATCAAATTTGTGGAAGGCGATCGGGAAACCTACCATTTCTGGGGCATTTGTCTGGATGAGATGTGCCATCGCGACAATAGCAAAGAAACATTGTAGGTTTTGATATATCATAACCACAACTCCCATTACTATTCAAACAAGCTCCACATATTTGATCTCTATTCCGGTCGACCTGCCATGATACCTCAAAGCCCTGCGCTACTAACGTATTATTATTAATGGGCTGCTGAGAACGGTTTTGTTTAATTGGGAGTTGAAATGCATCACAGAAAGGTGTCCCCTCTATATTGAAATTGGGACTCAAACTGTAGTACCAATCATTGCCACATAAACTCAAATTATACGCTGGTAATACACTGATGTTCTCGGAGACTTGATCGCAGTGCTTCCAAAGCGTGAGATTAGTGTATGTATCCAAAGCGTGAGATTAGTGTATGTATCGAGAACCTGAAAATGAGAGCCGGACTTCCAGAATTCAGGGTAGTTACCTGAAAGATTACAGTTACCGGCCCACAGATTGTTATTAACAATTGTCATTACATTATACATGGTAGTATTAGCCAAGAAAGAGGACTCCAATATGTGATATTCATTCCCACCGATGTTCATCAGAGCATGGCTCTCGTAATCACATGACTGAAACTGAAACTCAGAGTCACYGCAGCCGCTGCCTTTTTTCCCAAAAGGATACCCAAATTCAACCCCACATGTAGATGTATTCGAAAGACAATCCTCGTACTGAGTGCCCAGACATGATGTCGAGGAGAGGAGGAGGAGAAGAACACAAAGATGAACAGTGAGRAGCATTGAATTGGGAAKAAGAACACGTATTATTCTCATGCAAATGAATGAGTGGAGACGAGTACAAAAAACGCAAGAAAGGTTTTGCAAATATAGAGACGAAGGAGATGGAACTGGAGAGAGCGGGCTTCAAGGAAACAGCTTGGAGAACACTGAAAAGTAGACACTCTCACTAGACCTTGCAACTTGATTTAAACCACCCAAGCGGCGGAAGCTAAGTTCTGTGTATGATGATTGGCTCCGTCTGCGAATCCTAGGAAGACCAAAGACTCCGTTGACATCTTCCAACAAAGGGAAAACTCGATAAGCAAGCTAAAGACAAAAGAAAAGGGGGAAAGAGATATATATACATTAAATTTACATTAGTATACAAAGATTTATGCCCAAGCTTAGGGCTCAAGCGTAGTACCTTTTCAAGTAGAGCCCATTTCTGGGCTCGACCAATTTATTCCCTTCATAATCTTCTAACTCATAGGCTCATTTTTCTAGAACACGTCGTACGATGTAAGGACTGTGCCACATGGGTTTAAACTTGCCTGCCCTTAGTGGTTCTTTGGCTTGGTCATACAAGAGGACCAAGTCACCCTAAGCATACAACCGGGGACAGATAGACTTGTCGTACTGAACCTTGACACGTTTCTTGTTTGCCTCGATATCCGTAAAGGCGTCCCGACATTGCTCGTCAAGATTCTCTAAGTGCACAAGGCATCGCTCTAAGTCTGAAGTGTTAGGTAGGAGCTCGACTGCCAAATTG
Organism: Picea glauca; assembly: GCA_000966675.3. Classification (NCBI taxonomy): domain Eukaryota; kingdom Viridiplantae; phylum Streptophyta; class Pinopsida; order Pinales; family Pinaceae; genus Picea; species Picea glauca. Next base: position 98,334 of record JZKD02S1040853.1, on the reverse strand, counting down.
AGAGAAGTAATTTTGCATTCAAAAGGAAGGATCGACTCCACACTGTGCACTAACTGAAAAGGGGAAAAATTGGTGGCAGTCTTAACCGAGGTTCGGTATGCCCAAAGTGCGAGATACAGCATGATGTGCCAATTGGAATTACTTCGACTGATAGTTTTTTGAAAAATGGTCTTGAGAGACTTCTTGACGGCCTCTACTTGCCCATTTTCCTGGGGGTAATAAGGGGATGAATGACCGTGTCTAAACCCCATCTTAGATGCTAGTTTTATCATCATTTCATTCTGAAAGTGACTGCCATGATCAGTGACAATCTCACTCGGGATACTGAACCGGGCGATAATTTGGTTGAACACGAAGAAGGTTGCAGTATTCCCATCGGATTTTATGGTAGGCATGGCCTTGAACCACTTACTAATGTAGTTGATGGCCACGATAATGTGTTGATGCCCCCTAGCTGAAGTTGGGTTGCAATCGACGAAATCTACCCCCCACTTGGTGAAGGGACCGACGGTAATGACTGGGTGAAGAGAGGTTGGATGCGAGCGCATTTTCCAAGTGAACACCTGGCAGGGGTGACACTTCTTAACTGCTTCGATACAATCTTTGAAGATAGTAGGTCATAAATAACTGGCTTGCAGGATTTTTTTGGCTATCGCAAGCCCGGATAGGTGACCACCATAAGCCCCTTTGTGGAAATCGTATAGGACTAAATCGACTTCCTCGTGAGTTAAGCAACGATGCAAGATATTATCTACTCCTCGACGATAAAAAGTGTCGCCGACGATGGTATACTTTTTGGCTTGTTATCTAACACGTCGTCGATCATCTCGCGAGAGATGTTGAGCGAACTTCAAGGTTTGAATATATAAAACAATGTCTCCATACCAGGGGTCGGACGACGAGACAAGGAAAATGTGTTCATCCACAAACAAATCAACATGGATAACATCTTCGTCTAATCGTGGAAAATTGGATATTAACTCTGCAAAAACTAGCGATTTCTTGGACTTGGCCGAAACAAAGTCAAGATCGAACTCTTGTAAGATGAAAATCCATTTATTATATTCCCCCCCTATGATATGCCTGGTAAGGACATATTGAAATGGATTGACATCAGCAACCACAGTAGTCTTGCAAAGCAATATATAGTGACATAAATGTTGGACTGCGTGAATGGTAGCCAAAGCTATCTTTTCAACGTGAGAGTAATTAATCTCAGGACTGACTAAATTTTGACTAAGATAGTATATGACGTGCTCATGGAGCTCATCATCCTCCTGAACTAGAACCATACCAATCNAAGAACACGTATTATTCTCATGCAAATGAATGAGTGGAGACGAGTACAAAAAACGCAAGAAAGGTTTTGCAAATATAGAGACGAAGGAGATGGAACTGGAGAGAGCGGGCTTCAAGGAAACAGCTTGGAGAACACTGAAAAGTAGACACTCTCACTAGACCTTGCAACTTGATTTAAACCACCCAAGCGGCGGAAGCTAAGTTCTGTGTATGATGATTGGCTCCGTCTGCGAATCCTAGGAAGACCAAAGACTCCGTTGACATCTTCCAACAAAGGGAAAACTCGATAAGCAAGCTAAAGACAAAAGAAAAGGGGGAAAGAGATATATATACATTAAATTTACATTAGTATACAAAGATTTATGCCCAAGCTTAGGGCTCAAGCGTAGTACCTTTTCAAGTAGAGCCCATTTCTGGGCTCGACCAATTTATTCCCTTCATAATCTTCTAACTCATAGGCTCATTTTTCTAGAACACGTCGCACGATGTAAGGACTGTGCCACATGGGTTTAAACTTGCCTGCCCTTAGTGGTTCTTTGGCTTGGTCATACAAGAGGACCAAGTCACCCTCAGCATACAACCGGGGACAGATAGACTTGTCGTACTGAACCTTGACACGTTTCTTGTTTGCCTCGATATCCGTAAAGGCATCCCGACATTGCTCGTCAAGATTCTCTAAGTGCACAAGGCATCGCTCTAAGTCTGAAGTGTCAGGTAGGAGCTCGACTGCCAAATTGAGAGAAGGAATTTTGCATTCAAAAGGAAGAATCGACTCCACACTGTGCACTAACTGAAAAGGGGAAAAATTGGTGGCAGTCTTAACCGAGGTTCGGTATGCCCAAAGTGCGAGATACAACATGATGTGCCAATTGGAATTACTTCGACTGATAGTTTTTTGAAAAATGGTCTTGAGAGACTTCTTGACGGCCTCTACTTGCCCATTTTCCTGGGGGTAATAAGGGGATGAATGATCGTGTCTAAACCCCATCTTAGATGCTATTTTTATCATCATTTCATTCTGAAAGTGACTGCCATGATCAGTGACAATCTCACTCGGGATACTGAACCGGGCGATAATTTGGTTGAACACGAAGAAGGTTGCAGTATTCCCATCGGATTTTATGGTAGGCATGGCCTTGAACCACTTACTAATGTAGTTGATGGCCACGATAATGTGTTGATGCCCCCTAGCTGAAGTTGGGTTGCAATCGACGAAATCTACCCCCCACTTGGTGAAGGGACCGACGGTAATGACTGGGTGAAGAGAGGTTGGATGCGAGCGCATTTTCCAAGTGAACACCTGGCAGGGGTGACACTTCTTAACTGCTTCGATACAATCTTTGAAGATAGTAGGTCATAAATAACTGGCTTGCAGGATTTTTTTGGCTATCGCAAGCCCGGATAGGTGACCACCATAAGCCCCTTTGTGGAAATCGTATAGGACTAAATCGACTTCCTCGTGAGTTAAGCAACGATGCAAGATATTATCTACTCCTCGACGATAAAAAGTGTCGCCGACGATGGTATACTTTTTGGCTTGTTATCTAACACGTCGTCGATCATCTCGCGAGAGATGTTGAGCGAACTTCAAGGTTTGAATATATAAAACAATGTCTCCATACCAGGGGTCGGACGACGAGACAAGGAAAATGTGTTCATCCACAAACAAATCAACATGGATAACATCTTCGTCTAATCGTGGAAAATTGGATATTAACTCTGCAAAAACTAGCGATTTCTTGGACTTGGCCGAAACAAAGTCAAGATCGAACTCTTGTAAGATGAAAATCCATTTATTATATTCCCCCCCTATGATATGCCTGGTAAGGACATATTGAAATGGATTGACATCAGCAACCACAGTAGTCTTGCAAAGCAATATATAGTGACATAAATGTTGGACTGCGTGAATGGTAGCCAAAGCTATCTTTTCAACGTGAGAGTAATTAATCTCAGGACTGACTAAATTTTGACTAAGATAGTATATGACGTGCTCATGGAGCTCATCATCCTCCTGAACTAGAACCATACCAATCRTCTCTGCAGGTGAGACAATATACAATGAGTAATATCTACTGTAATCAGGGGATTTCAGCAGAGGGGYTGATACCAAGGCTTTCTTCAAAGCATCGAAAGACTCTTGGGCTCACTCATCCCAGATAAAAGGTGTGTCCTTATTCAAGAGGTGCATGAAACCCTTAGTGATATTGGCATAATTCACTATGAATTGACGTAGAAAGTTAGATTTCCCCTGTAAACCTTGAAGTTGTCTAATCATGCGCAAGGGAGGCAACTGAAGTATTGCCTCAACCTTAAGAGGATCTACCATGATCCCGGTCTCGGAAACTAAAAATCCTAAGAGATGACCAGACTTAACGCAAAAGATGCATTTGTGAGGGTTTAACCGGATTCTATAGTAATGACATCTTTCAAAAACTAGCCGAAGGTGTATAACATGATACACTCTCTTGCAAGAGTGAGCAACAAGATCATCAAGGTAAGATTCGACTATGTGCTTGAGATCGTGAAAAGAGAAATTCATGGCACGTTGAAAGGTTGATCCGGCGTTTTTAAGGCCGAAAGGCATTTTTCGGTATGAAAAAGTACCCCAAGGACATATAAATTCCATCTTGTGATGGTCCTCAGGTTTGATCTGGATTTGGTTATAGCCTGAAAATCCATCCATAAAAGAAAATATCTCACTTCCTGCACATTCATTGAGAATATGATCAATCAAAGGCGTGGGGAAGTTATCTTTAGGACAAGCCTTGTTCAGGGTGCAAAATTCCATACACACAGAGATGGTTCCTTTAGTTTTATTCATAGGAACGAGGTTAGATACCCATTCGGTCAAGGGAATCGGGTAGATGAAGCCAGCGTTAAGTAGCTTCTCCACCTTTGCCTTAATAACAGGGGCCTTCCTGGGATTTACAGCTCTAAGACGTTGTTGAACAGGTTTAGAATCCGGATAAGTTCTAATCTCATGTTCGACAATACGAGGGTCAATCCCTGGCATCTCTTCATATGACCAAGCGAATACATCTCGAAATTCTTTGAAGAGTTCGGTGTAGATCAAAATTTCTTTTGGCGAACAATCCGCACCTATATTTACATTCTCAATCTTGCCAAGGGTACGAGAGATATCAATTGAGACTGTAGGAGAAATACTCGCCATATTTCCTTTGGCATAAATTTCATGCATATCAAGTGGAACTACGGCGTGACCGACTATCTCACTCAAGGTAGACCGAAAGTCATCTTGCTCAAGTCTTTCAAGACTTGGGAGAAAACAAGATCGATGATTCATATCATCCTAAGGTCTCTCGGAACCATTCATGGCTTTGAGGATGGATTCATCTGAAGGTAAAGTCTCATCTAAGCAATCATGCGAACAAGACAACGAGGTGGCCCATACAGGCCTAAGAACAGGATCCTCCTTGTCCGTTTGCAAGGTAACAAGATCGGGATTGGTGGAAGAGTCAAGAACATCTTGATACGCAATCTCTTCTACCGATAGTGGCATAGCCATGCCAGCATGCAACTAACCTTCACTCGATCAAGTCAGAGACTGTAGGGTCCACATATCACTAAGATAGGAAGTGCGGAAAGGAATGGACCTCCCTGCTAAATCAGGCCTACTAGACATGGCGTAAACGTGGTGAATCGGTGCCGAGCAGTCGAAGGTACCCATGAGGGAAGAATACATTCTGACGCCGATATTCTCAGTTTTCGGCTGAGAGTTGTCAATCACAGGGATTGACGGTCCAATAGATGTGTTAGGACTAGAGTATGCAAAGGATAATTGATTGATAGTCACGATCTCCCCTTGATGAGGAACACAAAGTCTATGGAAGACGGACGATATCACAATGACCATAGCATAGGTCCAATTGTGACCTAATAACAGGTTATAATCAAGAGGTGCGTCAACTACCTCGACCTCCACCTCTACCGTCTTCCCACCTAACTGGACCGGAAAGGCAGAGAGAATACCGTGAGGGCAGAAGGAGTGACCGTCAAATGCAGTCAACATGTTCAACGACTTGGAAAGGGTTGGAGAACTGAGAGATTTCCAATAAACTAAGGAATTCATGCAGGTGGAAACACCTTCATCAACGACTGCACGTTTGATAGTATACTTGGAATACTCCACGTGGATTTGGAAAGCCATATGGTAGGGTAAGCGAGGCTTCACATCTGTGATGTCAAACTTGATAACTTTCGAGCCACTAGGGTCTAGAGCTCCTAAGGCAGAGAGTAAGGAATTCCTTTGTGATGGACACGTCTGGAGTACCTCCAAAGTCGACATCACACAAGGGGTTTGGCCCAGATCCTCAACGATAAAATAGTTCTAGGAGGCTCTAGCATTAGGGTTTTGAGTAGAGTGCTTGAGTACTCCTTTTAGAATACGAGGCAGTGGCTCTGGTTTCTCAATCTATAGGTTCGTCTACGGAGGGGGAGGAGGAGGAGCTTCTAGACCGGTACTAGCTTTTGAAGAGCTATAATCTCAAGAGCGGGTGGCTATATCAATTTTTGCGTCGACCATATTGATACAAACACAGTCGCCATCTTGCGACGGTGGGTTTTGACTTCCACCAGGCGCATTTCTGACATTCGAAGAGCTCAAGGCTAAGTGTTGGTTGTGTGGGAATGGATTCGTTAGCACAACGGACGGTAGATTTAAAAGCCTCGCAACCTCCACGAGCTTGGGGCATAAATGTGTAAGGTGGTCATCGGTACAAAGTTTACAAGGAAACTTCACCTTACATTTCTCTTTCTTTCCCTTTGCAGCATTATCATTCTGCTTCCCATTATTATCTTCCTTGGGCATGTTACCATTTTTCCCGCCCTTACGATTGTTTCGACCTTTCCTTTTATTCCCATCTGGTTGTTGGTCACCATTTGGGTTTTTTGACGATTGCATGGAATGTACATCCGTCGACTGGGTGGGTTTGGAGGATGCAGACGAAGATGATCCTCCGACAGATTTTGTCGCCGAGTCTGTGGAGTTTACATTAGCGGACCCTACAATGTCATCGGCATGAGGTCCGGGTTTTTTCCTAGGATCGTAATTTGACCGCGGTGCTTCTGGAAGAAGGTGATATAACATCCCAGACTGATCATATATTAAATCTAACTGCTGGGCTCTAAAGATAGCTTCTTCCTCGTTGGAGACCACGGAGGTGGCAACGTCCTTCGATATAGGAGGGTGCAAAGAATTTAGGAACCATTCTAGGAGAAAGGCCAGGGGTATAAGAGTCTCAATCAACTGCCTTCGTCTACGCCACTACTGGATATGATCTGAGATGTGAGTGGCGGTGTCCTGGCATAAAGTCAACAAAAGTTTGAGGCCAACATCATAACAAATGGGCAATTGAAAGTGGTTGAGAAAGGCCACCACCAAATTATTAAATGACCCATATGTCCCCCTAGGTAGCTCAATGTACCATTGTGAAGCAACTCCAATGAGAGTGCGTTGAAACAATCGTAATCTAATAGAATCATGGTTCATGGAATTCGATGAGCACCAAAGGTGAAAGGTAGTAACGTGTTCACCAGAGTCCTTTCCATTCTTACCCTCAAACTTTGGAATGTCTGAAGGAAGTTTGGTGGGGACGGGGGGGCATGTGGGATCATGACTCATCGGGTCGTTCATTAACTTAGACAAGTCTGGCAGATTGACATGGCCAGAAAAGGGAGATGGGGTTGCGACATCTGGCCCCATCCTCCCGCGAAAGATTGTGTGTTGGGAACTTCATTCCACCCAAGATTCTGGTAAGAACCAAAACCCTTTCTGGAATTATAAGGCCCTCCTTCGGGCTGATTCGTATAGGGTGGGTTGGGAATCATTCCAGCGGGAATGTTATGATAAGGATTGTGAAAATTTCCCCCAGCTAGATTGGATCTGGGTTGGGGGTTGCCAAAAGTGTAAGACTGACCTCCTCCAGGTGGGAACCTAGAGGATTGAAGTGGATTCTTCATGCCAAAAGTATTGGTTGGAATTGACACTGAGGAGGTAGGGATATAGGGTGGAACTTGTCTACCAGCTGGGTTGTTCCATCTAGCCGTAGAAGGATTAGACCCGAGGTTAAGAACATGGACACTGCCTACATTAGGATTTGTTTGGGAGATATGAGAACCACCAAATGGGGAAGGAGTGTAAGGAGGTGTAGTTCCCCCAATTCCAAGGCTAGCATTAGGGCCAACAGTTGGGATGGCAGTTGAAAACTGTGAAGTGAAGTTAGGCATACCATAATAAAATGGACTAGAAGCCATAGGGATGGACTGAACATTGTAACTCGACGAGTGACTGAAACCCCCAAAAATGTTCGAGGTAAGAGATGAAGCATTAACTATAGGCTAAGCCATAGTACCGATATAAGCCTCCAACACTGCAACTGTAGCAGCTACAGGAGTCGAAGGGGTGCCATTAACTATAGTGGGTATGGGAGTCGAAGAACTCCCAGTGTTCTGAAGACTAGACTTGGTACTCATCCTTGTGGAACCACAAGTCTGAAAGGTGGATGTGTATGTACCACTTCTAAAAAACTCTACGCATTTTAGAAGGCAAGAACCTAAAATCTGGTGGTAAATGTAACAACCGACAGTACTGACGAGGATGCTGGTCTGACTCCATGATGACTTATGACTCGAAAAAATAAAAATATTCTAAGGCCAACTAGTATTCAAAGAACATACCAAAAAGTCAAACGACGAATATGCATGCAAATGGGCTAAAGTGGTTGAGTGGCCTCCCTTGCTAAAGAAGGTATGTCTCATCCAAGAGGGACCTGAGACTCCCCACAAAAGTTTGGAGTTAACAAAATTAGTTATAGGGGCCCTCATGGGATTAAAAACCAGTCGATCAGATCCCCCTAGAAAGGTAATCCTCCATAAAGGTTGTGTGTTGTCCGACCCCTATCTGACCCAGGGTACAAGCAGAATAACCCTTACAAGTAACCTATGAGATACCTAAGTCAAACAACTAATAAACCACTGTATAACCGATGCACAGGCGAGAAGTCATAAGTCTGGATCACCGTATGGGCAAGGTAGAAAAGCCCAAAACCTTGAAAGCACCACCTCTCACAGAGGTATGGGTACTAGCAAGATCCCCAAATACGAATAAATCCATAGAAATATCTCTGACGCTAGGTGAGTATCTAGGGGTTATCCCTTCAACTAACTTCGTGCGACCTTGTGATTAACTACGGTGTGAGCGGAGCCTCCTGATCTTACCAATTATACAATGGAGTTCTCAACTCCGTGTCTCAGACACATATATTGATTTAATTGCCTTGGAGAAGTTTACTCACAAAATCCTATTCTAAGGCACTAAATCCTAGACTAGTTTGTGCACCCTAAAAATAAAATCGTGACTAATCAATTTTAGTTTAAAGTGTAAATTTTATTGGTCGTGATTACTCAAAAGGGTATGGAAGTGAAACACATGATGTTATGACTCTGCAAGAAGATAAATATGAATATAATGCAAAGTCTATCTTTAAATTTTCAATGAATGATATGCTAATAAAATCAGTGCAATTTTCAATTTCAACTCTGCAATTTAGATTTAAAATGCAATCTTTTGCTAAATGCACTAAGCTAATGATAAAGGTTCAAAGACAAAAATGCTAACCAATGCAAAATGCCTATTTTTTTTGTATTTTCAATATATTAAAGAGAATATTTATGGACTGAAAAGAAACCTGATATATAAATTCTACTGTGTATAAACGAAATAACTCAAGAAGAATACCAAGAAGACAAGCAAATAGCCCAGGGTTCAAGGACAAATCAAAAATGAAAAACAATGAGAAAGACTATGCCCATAAATTCAACTCCAAACAGGTTTCCTGTCAACCCAAAGAAGCTCAACAGGCACTACA
>JZKD02S1040853.1:69545-85390 GCA_000966675.3 Picea glauca | reverse complement strand
CATCACTCATATATTAAAATAAATCTATCCATTGTGTTTCAAATGTTAAAATAATTCTATGTTAATTTATGATATTTATTTTATCATCATTCTTTTCCATAACGAGTAAGGTAATTTTGTTTTCTTAATGGAATAATTTCATCGGTGATAAAATTACGAAGAAAAAGTTTCATTGGAGTCGTTGTCATTATAAATGCCAATGATAAGTTACTTGCAAATCAGTTTTAAGAGGAGACATATTTATGGGGTTCCACTTTTTTTTGGAGTATCTATTCTTCTAATCTCATTAGAACGGAGAAACACACATGAAGGTCCCATTCTTTGGGAGCATTTATCCTTCCAACTCAAAAGGTCGTCTTTTTGATTGTTTATCCTTCTAACCCCATTATAATGACAATGAGTTAAAAGGTCTAAGTAAATATTGGAACTTATTCTTGGAATATTTATTCTTCTAACCTTATTAGAATGGAAACAATCCACATGGCTTGTGACTTGTTCTTTATGAGTGTTTACCTTTCTTGTTCTTTGTGAGTGTTTACCCTTCTAATAGCATGATAATGACAATGAATTAAAGATCAAAGTAAATATTAAATCTCCTTCTTTGAGAATGTTTATCCTTCTAACCTTATCATAATGGAGAAAGCTAACCACTTTTTAAGAGTATTTACAATGACAATGAATTTTATTGAAGTATTTACAATGACAATGAATTAAAAATAAAAACAAAAATTAACTAAATCTACTAGATGGGAAGAATGCAAATCTACATTCTGACCATTCAAACTACTTTATTCAGAGTTTACCTATTTTATGAACCATGGAAATTCAGATTTTACCTGAAAAGATTTTTATTTGGTGGCCAGGTTTCTTGTGGTGTAGAATAGTATTCAGAGTTTCTTGTGGTGTAGAATAGGTTTATTCAGAGTTTACCTATTTTATGAACCATGGAAATTCAGATTTTGTGGTGTTGAATAGTATTTTACTTTCCCTCGAAAAGTCTGTGTCACTCTGGTCCTCGTGGTCCCGTACGTTCTCACTCGTGTAAATATCGTCATCTCAATAGGCGCGTGTACCTTGGCCTCCTGGCTACGAAAGGGCACTGATGAGTGCTGGAGTAAAAGAGAGTTGGAAACATGACAATACCTCGCAAATCGCTGTCTATATGTCGACATGACAATACCTGTCGGGCAAATCGCTGTCTATATGTCGACATGACAATACCTCCTTTCACGTTATCCAATCGAGGAGGTTTGAAACAAACGCATAATGCATTTAATGTGTGGCTAGGAATTTTAAGATATGGTGTTTCCCAACATATTGGAGATATAAGATACTGGTTCAACACTTTAGAATCTTAATTAAATGAAAATGGTTGTTGCATATAAAGTAGTGAGGTATTTTACATCCCATGCATAATGCATCTCAGTTGTGTCTAGTAATTTTGAGATACGGTGTCTCCCTTCATGTTGTAGACATAAGATATCCCTTCATGTTCTAGAGATAAGATATGAGTGGAGGAATTTGCATTTTGAAAAGAATCGGGGTCAAATGAAAAAAATTGAAAAAAATGGTTGTTGTATTTAAAGCATTTAGGTGTTTTACAATTTAGTATGATAGAGATGTTATTATGTATGTGAGTAATTTTTATATGTTAATTTTAAAAAAATAAGTAATAAATAATAGTAATGTTTTATGTTAGGTGAATATAAATAAAATATCTATATATATGAAAAATGGATTTTGATATTTGTGTTGGTGAACTATTTAATCGTGAGAACATGAGCATGGGATGATTTCCTTTTTAGGTGAATTTGATCTGAATTGGACCTTAACAATAAATAATTGGCTAAGGCACGTGCTTTTACGAGGATTGGCATGGGCAAGGTTCGAGGCTTTGGATAAAGAAGAGACCGATTTGTTGGCATGAAGGTCCCCATACCATCATGATCGGTATCCACACCTGCATTCAATCAAAACCTAAGGCAAGCGACATGAGATGACTATAAATGGAAAACAAAAATAAAGTGTATTAAAAAAAAAAGATAAAGTTTCATAGACCCTCTCTCTACACATAAAAGACAAAAGGAAAATAAACATAATGAGGAGAACCAAACTTGGGGAAGCTGAAAGGTCGAGGATGCCTGGTCTTCCATCTATCCCCTTGACCTCCTCTATGCTAGCTCTTGGAGATGGAGAAAGGGTTATTGGGAAAAGAGAGGAAGGAGATGTTGTTGAGACTTCATTGAGAAGCACCAAGCTGAACCAGAGAGTCTGTAATCATGCAATTACTAAATAATAAAATCATGGCCGAAGCCAATTGAATGTTGGGTTTCCAAGGTAAAACCTTGTCTTATGAGTTTGTTTTTTCTGTTCTTCTATGCAATGAGTAGTTGTGTAGCTTATTAATATTGTTGACAATCCATTATTAATTGTTGTTGTGCATTCTTTTAATTCTTGTGGATGAGGAGCAGGTAGTTGTACATTTAGTTCTTTGGGTGTTCCTAACCACTGGAGCGCATTCTTTAATTGCTCTCATGTTCCTCTTTGTCAAGCGCCATCCCTACTTTGTTTTCATGTTTCCCTTTATGCAGCGCGAACCCTAAATTCTGATAAGTGTCCTATGCATTCTCATTGTTCTCCAAGTGAACTTATGAGGAGAGACCCACGTGAGTATAAATTTTCCTTTCCAACATGAACCCTAACTTCTGAGAAGAACGTTAGTTTGTTCTTCTTGTTTGCCCACATTTATGAGCATGCAAGCTACCTTTAGGAGTATCTTCAGACTAATAATGTTCTTTGAATATACCTCATTGTCATGTGTGGAAAAATGAACGCTTACATGCTATTAACCAATTACCTGGTTGCTACTAGAACCTCCTTGCTGAAAATATGTTACTTTTTCTCCATTATTCACATGTAACAGTCTACACCAATTATGTGCATCCTCAAATAACGTTGGAAATTTATTCTTTAACACCCTCTTCTTTCACGAACATTTTAGCATGAGTAACGCAAGTTGAGATTAGAATAGATACAAAGAATAAGAATAATTTCATTGGGATCTGTGTTAAGGAGGTGGTTGGGAAATCATCCTGCCATTTACAGATCAGATGGTATTATAGCACCAAGTTCGAATATCTAGTGTGACTTGTATGGTAAGTACCCGAAGTGACTACATGAGAAGTGGACAGGATTTGTTGTTAGGATTAGAGTGAAGTAAAGAACCACACATGGATTGCGAATATCAAGTTGGAATGAGGATGAAGATACTAGAGTCAAGTTGGACCGACTTGAGCAGGGCATGGCCACACTAAAATCAATGGTGTCACAACTGTTGGAAGCACAATGTAATGAAATTCCATCAATAGAGCTTGGTCATGGTGAATCCAAGAGAGAAGAAAAGAAGCCAAAGGAAGAATGGAAGGTTGAACCAGAGATGGGAGAATGTAGCTATAGTAGGACACATGTACCTTTTCGTGTGGAGGCCAAGGTGGAGATCAAAATGTATGCTAGAGAAGTGGATGCCATTAAACTGAGCTAGTGGCTACAACATATAGAGGCATACTTCAGTGTGCATGAAGTAACAAGAAAGAAAAAGATTGCATTCGCTTGATTGAAGCTTGAAGGCCATGCCTTGGCATGGTAGGAGAGTGATGTAGTAGGAAAAACACTGAAGAATGAGTCATTGGTCATGAAATGGGAGGTGTTCAAGGACATGATCAAAGAATAGTTCTTCCCAATCGTATATGAGGAGAACGAATGGATAGTTTGGAATTATTTCAGGCAGAGGCAAGGACAATCAGTGCAAGAATTCACCACTGAGTTAAGGAAGAGAGCCATCCAAATGGGAGTCTTGCTCAAAAGTCCATAAATGTTGATCAAGTATGTGGGGGAATTGCTACCACAGATTCGACATCAATTGATGTTTTTTATACCAAAGACAATTGATGAGGCTAGTGTTCAGGCATAGTACCTCAAAGGAGATAAGTGAAAGCAACAACTAGACACACTCAAGAAAACAAAACTGCAAGAATAGATGAAGAAGAAGGGAAAGAATAAAATGAAGTGGAATGAGAAGAATAATGTGGCAACAACAAAGGAAGCAACCCCTTCTGTCGAGAAATACAAAGGTTGCGACCGAAAGGGACATAATGAGGAGGACTCTTAGAAATTGCACCCTGAAAAGTTCCCCTGGAATTTTCAGAAGAAAACGAAAGAAATGTTAAGTGTGGATGCTGAGGAGAGGGTTGACATCACCTTATACCTGGAAAAGAAGATCAGTTGCATCAATCTGCAAAAGGAAGTGACATTAGTAAGTTGTAGTCACAGGGAGGAGAAGGTGATGACTTAATTGTTTTGCATTAAAATCCACATAAAATAGAACAATGTGGATTGTTTGTTTGATCCCAGTTCACAGTCCAACTTAATCTCTTTGCAATTGGTTGAGAATATTGGGCTAGAGACACAAGACAATCCACAATCATACCCTTTGGGTGGGGTAAGGTAGGATATGGAATCGAAGGTAAGCAAGCAATGTAAATTCAAATTTGCCATCAACTAGAACTATGTTGACGAAGTGGTTGCAGATGTGGTTCCTTTGGATGTATGCAGAGTCATCTTGGGAATCCCATATTTTTATGTGATGGAGTCCATCTTCATGAGAAGAGATAACCAATATAGACTGGTTAAAGAGGGAAGATCATACACCATAAACGCACACAAGGACAAATCCAAACTCTCTCTAATCAACGCTCCTCAGGCCAGATGAACCATGGGCAATGTGAAGAAATTTGTCTTATTATTTTTAAGAGAAGGAAAACATCAAGGAGAAGGAAGCCACTTGTGGATGAAGGAATCCTTACAAGGATGTGGTGGAAAGTAGTGCCAACAACTATACAAATTGATAGAATCCTACAGGGAAATGTTTTAGGAGCCTCAGGGACTGCCACCCAAGCATGAGGTTGAACACGAGATTCAATTGTTTCCAGAGTCACCACTACTGAACAAAGGGTTGTATAGGAAGTGTTGGATGTATGGGATGACTCGGGCTCTAACTTAGTTCTCCAACAAAACCCTAGAAACCATCTCCCCCTCTAGTAAACCAGAAGGCAACACTACGCACAAAGTGCACAGTGCAGTCTCACCCGAGATGGCTTATGGGTGATTGCATGAACCAAGTGTCTGCAATCATGGATTGCATGGAACTTGTTGGAATGTTAGACATATTAGACTGTTTTTACTTCAACATGCATTCTACCATACCATCATTCGGATCTACCATTTATTCATCCTTTAACATTCATTATGCATAATAACTAATCCGCAATTCATTATTCATTGATTTTCCTTTATTCTCGGCGCACTGCTTCCTTTGCCTTCTAGCACACTACTTTCTCTTCATTTCCTGGCACGCGCTTCTTCCTTGGTGCTTTCCTGATCTTCCTTCCATGTTTGTTGTTCTCTTTCATCGAACTTTGCTCCCAAAATACCCTGCTCCAACAGGCCCCCAACACTAACTTGTGGCTCGTTCCGATCCACTCAGGCAGTGTTTTCCTCCTTGACAAACTTCGCCAATTCTTGGAATTTTCCTGACATTTCCCCAGTACAATTCTTCACCTCTGTGCGTGTTGGTCCTTTGCCATGTATTAAGGAAGAAAGCGAAGATTAAGGAAGAAGAAAATACAAAGTATCAAGTGCGCGGAAGGCACACAAACCGAGGAAGGGTCAAAGTGGTTAAAGAAGCATAAAGGAAGGAACAAAGTAAAGGAAAGCAAGCCATTGAAAAAGAATATCAAGAAAGAAAAAGCAACAAAGAAGATANAAATGAAGATTCCTTTGAAAGCAGATGCAAGGCTTGTCAAGCAGAGGCCTTACAGACTGAATCCCAAGTACAAGCAAAAATTTAAGATTGAATTAGATAGAATGTTGGAAGAAGGAATTGTAGAACCAGTCGAAGAATATGAATGGATCATCCCTATGGTGGTACAAGATAAGAAGACAGGAGAAATCAGAATCTGTGTAGATCTAAGGAAATTGAATGATGCATGTTTACATGATCAATTTCCTACACCTTTTATTGATGAAGTTCTAGGTAATGTAGGAGGACATAAAGTTTATTCATTCACATATGGATTTGCAGGCTATCACCAGATCATAATTGCTAAGGAGGATAGACATAAGACTACATTTGCAACAGAATGGGGTTCTTTTCAGTACACTGTGATGCCTTTTGGTTTGAAGAATGCACTAGCCATCTTTTCCAGGGTTGTTTTCGAAGCATTTAAGGAATTTTTACATAATTTTTTGGAGGCATACTTTGATGACTGTACCATTTTTAGTCTATTGAAAGATCATATTGAATGTTTGAGATTAATGTTGGCTAAGTGCATGCAATGTCAGATTTCCCTGAACTTGAAGAAGTGTATTTTCTTTTCACCTTTTGGAGTGTTGTTAGGACACATTGTGTGTAAGCAAGGGTTGTTGGTAGATCCATCCAAGATTGCTATCATTGTTGATCTACCTCCTCCTACTTCGGTTGAATAACTGCACACTGCATTGGGACACACTGGATACTACAAAAAATTTATTAAGGGTTACACACAGATAACAACACCTATGGAGAAGCTATTAAAGAAGGACAATAAGTTTCAATGAACATAGGAATGCCAGGAGAGCTTTGACACATTAAAGAAGAAAATGGTCACTGCACTTATTTTGGTTTTTCCATAATGGAGTAAGGAATTCCATGTTCATGTCGATGCTTCATCCATTGCATTAGGAGCAGTTTTAACACGACTAGGTGCATGAGATATTGACTGACCTATAGCCTTTTCTAGCAGGAAGATTTCTACATATGAAATGAATTATAATACCACTGAAAGAGAAGGCTAAGCTATGGTATATGCGCTGTAGAAGTTTAGACACTAGTTGTTGGGAGGACATATTAAGATGTTTATGGATCATTCTGCATTAAAGTAACTAGTCAACAAGCCAGTGTTGGGGGGAAGAATATGCAGATGGCTATTGTTATTTCAGGAGTATGACTTTGAAGTTGTGGTTAAGCCAGAAAGAATAAAAAAGGAACCTGATCACTTATCGAGGTTAGAACATGGAGAGGAACCTACCAGTTTGGATGATACACTACCAAATGCACAATTGTTGGCCATTAGGAAAGTAGATGATCACTTTGTCAAGATATTCCAGTTCTTGTCAATAGGAATGGCACCTCGCGAGTATATAGTTATTCAGAAGAAACAGTTGGTAGTTTGGGCTGTAGATTTTCAACTTATAGATGGACAATTATATAAGATGGGACCAGATGAGATCTTAAGAAGATGTGTTATGGATTCAAAAAGACCATTGATTCTTATAGAAGCACATGAAGGCATCACAGGAGGAAATTATGCAAGGAAAGAAACAACGCAAAAGGTTCTCAGAGCTGGTCTCTGGTGGCCAACTTTACATAAGGATTCCAAGGAATACTACAGAGCCTGTGATGTATGTCAAAGAGTAGGGAATACTTCTAGAAGGGATGATATGCCTTTAACACCTCAGTTAACTTTGCAAACATTTGGGAAATGGGCTATTGACTTTGTGGGACCTATCAACCCACTAGAAAAGCATACAGGAGCTCGATATATCATCACTGTTACAAAATATTTGACTACATGGGAAGAAGCAAGAATAGTTAAAGACTACAGTGCAACTACAACTACGCGGTTCATCTTTGATGATATCATAAACAGATTTGGATGCCCAAAGACCCTTATGAGTGATAAAGGCTCACACTTCATTAAAAAAACTATTGAATCCTTGACTCAGGAATACGAGGTTCACCATTAGAAAAGTACACCATATCACCCACAGGCGAATGGTACAGTCGAACATTTCAATAAGATTTTGGAGACAACACTAACTAAGATTTGCAGTGTTAATAGAGATGATTGGGATTTGAGAATTCTAGCAGTGTTATGGGCTTATCGAACTACTTGTAAAAAGTTAACAACGCAGACTCCCTTCAAGTTAGTTTATGACCTGGAAGTAGTGGTACCTATGGAATATTTGGTTCCTAGTTTAAGAATTGCAACATTTATAGGTATGGATGACATCGACATTGTTCAAGACAGGCTCTTGTAGTTGATGGAACTATAGGAAGATAGGTTCATTGTAGGATTTCATCAACAGGTACAAAAATAATGAGAAAAGGATTACCATGACAAACATATCAAGAAGAAAACATTTAAACAATGAGATTTGGTACTTTTATATGACAACAAGTTCATGAAGCATCCAAGAAAGTTTAGGACACATTGTCTTGGGCCATTCAAGGTTGCCTATGTTACAGAAGGTGGATCTACGTAGTTGAAGACTCTTAATGGAGAATGGAAGGATAGTTTAGTACATGGGAGCCGGTTGAAGCTGTATTGTGACAACCAGTGACACAGACCCCCAAACCCTCTGGTCGAGGTCCACGCAGGATCCTTCAAACAACCTCCTCGAGCCAGATCAACTCCTTTGATTCCCTATTGGAATATTCAATATTTTATCCACAGGTCCTTCGTGAAACTCCACCTGCACAAGCATGCAACCGACAACGAGCTTCCACCTACACATGGCCTTAGCATGGATGCGACCTTTTCCCGAAATGGAAATTTTGGGTTTCAGGACTTCCTGAGTCCTAATGTCGAGAACCTTTTCCTTATCGATCCTCCAATCTCCGAAATGCCAAAATTTCCCGGCAATACTCCTTCTCCACTTTTCAGGAATCCGCGTTTCAGAATTCCGCGACTCTCAGTGCATCAAATATTCGTTGTCTTCTCGTACTCCTGGTAGCTGAAATACCAAAGTACTGAAATACTCTTTTCAGGACTTCTCTCCTGATGTCTAGATCGCTCCATGTTTCCTCCCACGAATGGATGGTCCAGATCATTTCGGGACTTTTCCACTCGCGAAGTTGAAAGACTCCCTTCTATGCTTTCCGATGTCCGAATCCCCGAAATGGAGATCTCGTGACACGTGTCCTCCTTCCAGATGGACGGCTCAGATTTCTCTCGTTGTTTCGAGACTTTCAATGTGAAGTGCCCCGATCTTTCGTCATCAGGGCCTCTGAAATCCTGAACTCCCAAAATCTGAAATCCTGATATTCTTGCCCTGTCGAGACTTTCCCAGATTTCTCTGCTCTGCTCGTATGTGGGCTTAACTCACATGTGCCTTCTTCCATATCCGACGACTATCGATGATCTGTGTGAGATCTAACGCTCACGATCTCTCCTGCTTTGTGCACTCTCCCGCTGCTCCCTGGACATGGAAACTTCAACGGTCCAGATCTTCCCCTTGGCCTGATCCGATGGCAGTTGTGCTCTCCTTTTGAGTGTGTGATTTATTCCTGAACTTGGAAGAATTCCCAAATTCTAAAGGCCTTGACCTTTGATTCTTTTCTGTGAGCTCTGCAACCCTTGATCTCACCTACGCACTTGAATACGTTGTCCCTCCTAAGATTTTGGGATTCTAAACTCTCTAAAGAGTTCCTTGGCCTCTACGATTTCTGCAGCTATGGCTCTGTGCATGAAAGCACTACCCCTCCTAAGCTTCTCTCCTTGGATCCTCAAAGGATTCTTCGACTTCTCCTCTCCT
The DNA here is from genome assembly GCA_000966675.3 of Picea glauca. NCBI lineage: Eukaryota > Viridiplantae > Streptophyta > Pinopsida > Pinales > Pinaceae > Picea > Picea glauca. The sequence goes on along the minus strand of JZKD02S1040853.1, from coordinate 75,757 downwards.
TTCAGAGTCTTTGCATGCACGAAGGTGCTATCTCTTCTGATCTTTTCTTGTAGCTTCAACCTCTAAGGAATTTATCCTTTTTCCTTCTCCCTCAGATGGAGAATCTGATGCCCTCCTGGCACTCTCTTGCTCAAGAAACTTCTTGGTAAGTCTGCAGGGTATTCAACAACCCTGTGAAGATCCTTCCTTGGACTCTTCTTCTATTCCAGAACTCAAAAGAGTTCTCTCTGTGTGCTCTGGCACCTACTCAATGCCCTCCTGGCAGAGTGTCCAGAATCCTCAGTGATTTTGTTTCTCTATGAAATCATAACAGATTTCCTCCTCAACACTTTGTGCCTGTGCTTAATTCCCTCCTATCAAAGCTCTATAGAACCCTCGGTGATTCTATCTTCCTCCTAAAATCAACAGATTTCCTCTGTGCACTCTATGCACCTGCTAAATGCCCTCTTGGCAGAGCTCTACATAACTCCTCAGAGATTTTGTTTTCTACTGTGTCCTCCTCTACAAAGTCTCACCTCCAAGGTATTCAACAACCTTGAGATCCTCCTCTGAGTCAATGATTTCAGTTGGTATTCCCTTCTAGCACGTCTTTGTCCAAATTCCACAGAATTGGAAGTGCACTCTATGCACTGGCCATCAGAATCCGCAGTGTTCTGTCACACCCTCTTGGCATGAAGCCTTAAAGAACTCCAAACCTGAAATCAAAGAACCCAACAGATAGAAGAACCTATCTGTCCCTTAAAATGCATACCTAACATACATCTACAACATATCCTCAATACACACATGAAGACATTCATCATACACAAATAACATGCAGGAAAAACTTCTCTAATTGTATTAATCTGAAAATGCCTCTTTACAATGTGTTTGAGCTCAGACTGCAACAGAGTCTCAACTCGCCTTCCTTCTCTACTCTAATTCTTGCTACCTCTCCTTCTGCTCTAAAAACAAGATCCAAGATCTTTTACATGAGGGGCTCTTTGAGCTCTTCCCTCCAAAGCTACCTACCCTATTCAATTTACATTAACTCGACATTGAATGGGTTGTCTAGTCTAGATTGGATCTATATTGAAACCTTACAACCATTAAAGGCTATCTACATCTAAATCCTACGTATAGGCATGACCTTTGGGCTCTAACAACCTTACAATATTAAATGTCCTCAATTCAAATTCAAAATTTGAATATGAGAGGGCTGTACCTCTCCTCCTCATTGAATCCGTGCTTGATGAGCTGGCTAGTTGGCTGGCACATGGGTGGCTTGAGAGAGATGCTCCTGCATCATACTCCTCTGCTGCAAAAATTCATGAGCTCCTTCTCATGAGCTCCCCACCTTGGCTGTTGAAATCCTCCTAGATCCCAAACAACTCTTTGGAGCTATCTCCCTGCTCCATCTTTTTGTTGATGTTGTTGCTTCTACTGCTCGACTGATGCTGCTAGTGTTTCTTCTCTTCTGCCCAACTTCTCCTTGCTGGCAGTCCCTGCTGATCTCAACATCAGCCTTCTGATGTCTTCTATCATCTCGTCCATCTACTTCCCTGGCTGGCCCTGTTCATGCAGTCTCCTCTGCTGCAATTTCTTTATGCAAATGGGAAAATCATCATGATCTCCCATGCCATCTTCTTCATCTCTTGTGGCCTTGACTTGCCACCCTACTGTAGATTCCATCTCTGCAATCTTCTTACTGAACTGTTGTTCAACTTCTCCTTCCTCTGATAGTGTTGCTACTGCCATTCCCTTTACTGGTGTGTTCCCAACTTTTTCCAGCTATTCTTCAGCCTAGAATTCTCTTTCGTCTTCCACTGCATACCTCAACACTACAGTGTTCATCACCCATTCAACTCCCTGGATGAAATCTCTGAGCAATTCCTCAAAATTCTCTTCTTCCAACATATGCTAATGGTAATCACTCACTAGCTCTGGATTGTTCATCCAATCCTCTAGTATTTGCAACTCCATCTCCCATGGAGTGATCAATCTATATGCCTGCTCTTTTTTCACTGTCATCTAAAGTGCTGCAGTCTCTTTAGTTCCCTGGCTGAAACTGTTGAGCCATTCCTTGGAATGTTCATTTTCCTCTTCTTGGGAAGTCTCTAACATCTTCTCCACTTCTCCTTTGACAGTCGCATCTGGCTGTCCTTCTCCTGTTGTTGCTCCTTCATCGGCAACACAAATCCTTGCCTCAACTATGATTCCTGGTAGGAATATCTGAATTCCTCCAACCATTAGAAGATTCCTTCGATCCTCATCCTGGGTGGTGCAAGTTTTTAACTTGTCATCATCTTCATTCACATGATATGCAAAACCACATGAATCTCCACTTACCAGCATCCCTTGCTGATATGAACTCACCTCCAAGTTCATGAGACTTTCACATAGCCTCATTTCAGTTCCCATGCCCACCTGGCAAATTAGGATTTTCCTACTGCCCTCCTGGTAGTCTATGAGATCCCGTAGTGATCTCATCTCATTGCCCTCCTGGAAATTGCTAACTTCTGCTCTGCCCTCTTGGCAGTCTTTGAGATCTTTAGCTAATCCCATGTCATATTCACTATTGAGGTTTCTCCCATCCTCTAGTTCACACACCTGAACCATTTTCTTCTCTGGTTTGTTGAGGTTTTGAGCATGCCTCAACCATATTCTCAACATCCTCTACTGTATTTTGGCCATCAATGCCCTGACTGGCCATTTTATCTTTGTCTTCATGGGCCATTCATATACCTATCTCGACTTAGCATTGTTTTTCATTTGCAGTGCTAGCTCATCCATCCTTGCCTTGATCTCGACAAGTTATTTATCCCTTGCAAGGTTCTCCAGCTGCTGAAGGATCTTCTTCCCATTGTGTGCATGACCTTCAGTAGTTGTTCTGCCCGCTATCCATCTGTCCTCCTGAAATATTTTCTATTGTCACTCTGCAACCCTGAGTGCTTCCATCATCCCCTACACAGTCGACCAGAATGTCTTCTTAACTGTTGCGTTCCTGCAAACAATCATCACAAAGTTCCAACACTTTGTCTTCCCTTGTCTATCTCTGCAAGCTACCTCTAATACCAAACTTGTGTTTATCAGAGTGTTTTCATTCTTTCTCTCTCTGCCTAAAATATAAAAACAAAGTCAAGCTCTGATACCACAACTAACGTAGACCCCCAAACCCTCGGGTCGAGGTCCACGCAGGATCATTCAAACAACCTGTTCAAGCCGGATCGACTCCTTTGATTCCCTGTTGGAATCTTCAAACATTGATCCACAGACCCTTCGTGAAACTCCACCTGCACAAGCATGCAACCGACGTGAGATTCCACCTACACACGACCTCAACATGACCGCGACCTTTTCCCGAAATGGAAATTTCAGGTTTCGGGACTTCGTGAGTCCTGATGTCGAGAACCTCTCCCTTCTCGATCCTTCGATCTCCGAAATGCCGAAATTTCCCGGCAATACTCCTTCTCTGCTTTTCGGGAATTCATGTTTCAGAATTTCACGACTCCCAACGCATCAAATATTCATTGTCCTCTCATATTCTTGGTAGCCAAAATACCGAAGTACCGAAACGCTCTTTTCGGGACTTCTCTCTCGATGTCTGGATCACTCCACATGTCCTCCCATGAATGGACGATCCAGATCGTTTTGGGACTTCGCCACTCACGAAGTCAAAAGACTCCCTTCTATGCTTTCCAATGTCCAAATCCTCGAAATGGAGATCTCCCAACACGTGTCCTCCTTCCAGATGGACGGCTCAGATTTCTCTCGTTGTTTCGGGACTTTCACTGTGAAGTGCCCCGATCTCTCATCATCAGGGCCTCCGAAATCCCGAACTCCTGAAATTTGAAATCCTGATATTCCTGCCCTGTCAGGACTTTCCCATATTTCTCTGCTCTTCTCGTATGTGGGCTTAACTCACATGCGCCTTCTTCCAGATCCGATAGTTGTCGGTGATCTGTGTGAGATATGATGCTCATGATCTCTCTTACTTTGTGTGCTCTCCCGCTGCTCCCTGGACGTGGAAACTTCAACGGTCCAGATCTTCCCCTCGACCTAATCTGACAACAACTGTGCTCTCCTTTTGAGCATGCGCTTTCTTGTCAAACTTGGAAGAATTCCCAAATGCTAAAGGCCTCGAACTTTGATTCTTTTCTACGAGCTCTGCAACCCTTGATCTCACCTGCACACTCGAAGACGTTGTCCCTCCTATGCTTTTGGGATTCTAAACTCTCCAAAGAGCTCCTTGGCCTCTGCGATTTCTGCAGCTATGGCTCTGTGCATGAAAGCACTACCCCTCCTGAGCTTCTCTCCTTGGATCCTCAAAGGATTCTTCAACTTTTTCACTCCTTGCAGATTCTTTGCACGCGCGAAGGTTCTATCTCTTCTGAGCTTTTCCTATAGCTTCGAACTCTAAGCAATTTATCCTTTTTCCTTCTTTCTCAGATGGAGAATCTGATGCCCTCCTGGCACTCTCTTGCTTAAGAAACTTCTTGCTGAGTCTGCAGGGTATTCAGCAACCCTGTGAATATCCTTCCTTGGAATCTTCTTCTATTCTAGAACTCAAAAGAGTTCTCTCTGTGCGCTCTAGCACCTACTCAATGCCCTCCTGGTAGAGTGTCCAGAATCCTCAGTGATTATGTTTCTCTATGAACTCATAACAAATTTCCTCCTCAACACTCTGTGCCTGTGCTCAATGCCCTCCTGACAGAGCTCTATAGAACCCTCAGTGACTCTATCTTCCTCCTGAACTCAATAGATTTCCTCTGTGCACTCTATGCACTTGCTCAATGCCCTCTTGGTAGAGATCTACAAAACTCCTCAGAGATTCTGTGTTCTACTATGTACTCCTCTGCAAAGTCTCACCTCCAAGGTATTCAACAAACTTGATATCCTTCTATAATTCAATTATTTCAGTTGGTATGCCTTTCTAACACGTCTTTGTCCAAATTCCACAGAATTGGAAGTGCACTCTATGGACTGGCCATCAGAACCCACAGTGTTCTTTCATGCCCTCTTGGCATGAGGCCTCAAAGAAATCCAAACCTGAAATCAAAGAACCCAACATATAGAAGAACCTATCTGTCCCTGCAAATGCATACCTAACATACATCTACATCATATCCTCAATACATACATGAAGACATTCATCATACACAAATAACATGCAGGAAAAACTGCTCTGATTGTATTAATCTGAAAATGCCTCTTTACAATGTGTTTGAGCTCGGACTACAACAGAGTCTCGACTCTCCTTCCTTCTCTACTCTAATTCTTGCTACCTCTCCCTTTTCTCTAAAAACAAGATCCAATAACTTTTACATGAGGGGGCTCTTCGAGCTCTTCCCTCCAAAGCTACCTACCCTATTAATTTTACATTAACTCTACATTGAATGGGTTGTCTAGTCCAGATTGGATCTAGATTTCAGCCTTACAACCATTAAAGGCTATCTACATCTAAATCCTGCGTATAGGCACGACCTTTTGTATCTAATAGCCTTACAATACTAAATGTTTTTGATTCAAATTTAAAATTTGAATATCAGAGGGCTGCGCCTCTCCTCCTCATTGAATGCGCGCTTGATGAGCTGGCTGGTTGGTTGGCGCATGGCTGGCTTGAGAGCAATGCTCCTGCATCAACCAGCTGCCTCAAAACTCTCAGTGAAAGCAAAGGAATAAGGGTCTAGGTACCAAGTGCAGTTGAAATTAGGTATTGTTATCGCTCAGTTTGTAGGATAGGCTTAGCATCTTGGAAGTAAGACTCAAACTGGCGTAACAAGAGCTTCCCCACCAACTGTCACCTCGATGGGGAGATCTTTCTATTCAGGGTGGCTAATCCCAAGGGAGACGTCCCTAGTAATCTGGGGTTCTGAAGGAAAAGGGTCAAGGGTTTAAGGCTCAAAGGTTAAGGTAAGCTTTCCCTTCACAGATTACTTCCAAATGGATAGTCAAAGAGAAGATATTCCACTAAAAGGGCACCTGTTTGCGAGACAAGGCAATGATAAAACTAAAATATGCCACAGTGGTTAGTACTTCAAAGTATTAATGACTATCTTTAATACATATGAGTAATGATAAATGTAATTATTGACGAAGTCAATGATTGCAATTAAATCTAAGGCTTATAATATCACTTCCTCAATAAATACAAAAGATGTGGCATTCAATGTATAAAATCAAATCCTTGTATTATCACAATGCAATAAATGTGCTCATATATATATTGTTGC
>JZKD02S1040853.1:15579-43398 GCA_000966675.3 Picea glauca | reverse complement strand
TGCATGCGAAGGAAGTTAGAATGTGGAAAATTTGATTCCACTTAGAGTTAGGGTTTTGGTATTCAATGTAAATGGTTTTTACCCACTTTTGGTAGTATAAATAGATGATGTATGAGGTATATAGGAGGGATTCATCATTATCACTTTTGTATGAGAGGAGTACTTTGAGCACCTTTTTTAGCTTTGAGTCGAAGTATTATTTTTGTTGGATAGTTAAGGATCTAAGGTGGAGTCAGATGGATTATAAATGAGGGCCAGTTCAGAAGCTATGGATCTTGGTGGGACTCTGGTCTGCCTCACATATGTGCATTTTAAATGCACCTTTTGATGTAATGTGTGCAACACATAAATTTTGATGAAGAATAATAAGAAGCATAATATATTTTTGGACGTATCCCAAGGAGGGTGAACCATGGTAAAACCTGTGTTATTGTGTGGAATTGTTCCCTTATGTGTTCTCTATTCTTTGCAATTCTTATTATGTTGAATCAATGAATGAATGCATGAGTCTGTTAAGGTTATTTTACAACGCGCACTAGATTAGACATGTTATATTATGCATAATGAATGTTAAAGGATTAATAAATGGTTGATATGATTGATGGTATGGTAGAATGCATGTTGAAAAAAATAAGTCTAATATGCCTAGAATTCCCACGAGTTCCATCCCTTCCATGATTGCAGACACTTGGGTCATGCAATCACCCATAAGCCATCTCGGGTGAGACTGCATTGTGCACTCTATGTGTAGTGTTTCCTTTTGGTTTACCAGATCGGGCGATGGTTTCTAGGGTTTTGTTGGGAAACTAAGGTAGAACCTAGGTTAGCCCATACATCCAACAAATGGTTATGTTGTCGGTTGGAACTCAATAGATCTGATTGGAGGGGATTTGATGAAAAACATGCAGTCATAGAAGGAAATGTTTAGGCCATGGAACCCTAGAAAGAAAGAGATTGAAATATGGTTGGAGACAAAGAAGCTTGAGTTTGTGCAGAAATATAATAGAATTTCAAGGTATACACTGTGCCAGTATTTGCAGAGATATGTGTTTACTTATTTGCATGAGGCATATTTCCATTATTTTCTAGAGTTATTACATGAATGGATATTGAGGTTGAAAGATACTCATCCAACTAATCGGATAAGGCCATAATAGTGGACTACTGAGAATATCGCGTAGTTGGAGAGGGTTAATAATGAATTCACGCGCGTTGTGGATTTCTAGTTAGATAGTTTACTATAGGGTTTATTATTGAATTTGCAGTCGATACAGCGAAGTCATATACTGATGCAAAGCATGATTTCTTGAAGGGACCCAAAGGAAGGTATGTTAGGTCACTTTACACATCGATAAATATATTATTGCATGATAAAGGTGTGATGACCATGGAATCAAACAGCTAAATCACTCTATGTGCATGGCGGAGATGGAGGAAGCACTAAGGAAGATATGAGATATGGAGAGGGATTTGGAAGAAGGCTAGAAGAAGGAAGCAATGGACCCTATAATGATGGATGAGGAACAAAAAAAGGAGATAATGGAAAGAGAAGGAGTGATGTGAAATAGACAACCCTATCGGTATAAGATCAATAGGAAAAATAGGTCAATAACTGAGCGAGAGGGCTTCGATAGTGATGAGGAAGAGGTAGATGATCTTCGTGTGATGGGGTATATTGAGGAAATATTGTGAACCAAATATGAGAGGAAAACCATAGGTTAAGGGTCTGGCGCAGAAGAAGGCTCTCCATTCTATATCTGAATTAGTGTGGAACCCACAACCCCATGTGCGATTAAGACATCTAAAGAAGAAAAATTGGTTAACCAACATGTGATTAGTGGTAGAAGGATTTTTATAGGATGTGGGTCCAGTGGAAATTCCAGTAGAAGTATAAGTTCAACAAGTAGCAATCAAGTATCTACACGGCATGGAGGTGGTATTACAACAAACTTCACAATAGTAGGACAAAATCCAATTATCTGTTTACTAGAGTTCCGGGGAGAAGGGTCAGATGACCCAGAGAAGAACTTGTTCATTTGTGAGAAGATTTGGGCAACTAAGGAGATTACAGGTGAACATATAAAGGTTGCACAGTTGGAAATCACATTCATAGAACACATATTAGATTGGTATATGGTTCTCGCAGTAAATAATCCAACATGAAAGAACCTACAACTGTCATAGAGGTGAAGAGGCAATTAATAAATGAATTTCAGAAACCAAGTACAGAGAATCAATTCATGAATGAGATGATTGAGATTAAGAAGAAGTCAGGAGAATCAATCTGGGAGGTTGACCAAAAGTTCGAAAGGTTAAAAGGTAAGTTGAATTTCCTTATTACTGATATGTAGCATAGACATTTATTTGTTAAATCCTTATTACCACATTTCAAGTATCGTTTGAGGTAGTAGAAATTCCAGAGTTAGGTTGAGGCTTTGCAGGAAGCCTTGCAGTTAGAAGAAAATCATTATAAGCATACAGATCTAGTTGTAGAAGAGATGAGATCATATCTTAAAAAACTTACATTTCAATTGAATCAAAATAAAGGTAAGGAGAAAAGAGAAGATGTTCGGTGTACATTATGCAAGACATAAGGTCACCGTAATAATGAGTGTCCATTATTTGCGCAGTATATAGGAGTAGGTATTCCAAATACTTTATCTTCAGGAGGACCATGGTGTGAGATATGAAGAACACATAGGCATGATCCCTATCATTGTCCCATGATGCAAAAGTATCACACAAAACCTAAGACTACATTTTCTAACTTTTGTAAGTCAATTGGACATGAAGAAAAGGACTGCAGAACTTTGAAAATAATGAAGGAGAGAACATCAGATACTTATAGGGTGCAATTTGAATTAATGACAGCACAACCTGCACAATAACCGCAGTATAATCTTGCACAACAATTTCAAGCACAACCGCTGTATAATAATGTGCAACAATCTGGAGCACCACCACAATATAACAATGCACAGTAGTGCGCAACACCACTGCGGTAAAATAATGTGCAACCACAGTATAATCAGGGACCATAGTATAATACACCACACAGAGATAATCAGGGTAATATAGGAGGTGGTCACAGAGGAAGAGGATTTGGAGGAGGTCGAGGACTATTAGTTTTTCATATCTATCAGAAACATGTACACTATGCAAGATATTTTCCATTTCCACCTGTGACATGTATGTATTATCGCTCAACAGACCATGAGACAGAAGACTATCTGAAACTATTGACAAAGATACAAGACAAGAGAAACCAAAATAACCAGAATGTCTAATGGATTGCTATAGAAAACAAAGAAGAGGATGGGAAAAATATGAATATAGCTACTAGAGGTGGAGTTAAGATAGGAGATGATGCAACAAAGTAGAAACATGATATATACCAATGGGTAAGGAAGAATGTAGAACCTAAATAGAATTTTGATGCACGCAAAGAGAAGGATACATTCAAAGAGGCTAGACAGGAGATTTTGAAGGAAAAAATTGATTCTACTTTAGGAACAAAGCGAGTAGATGAGATACTAGTGTATGACATGCCTCCCTTATTTGATCAGACCAACAAGGAGCAACCTATAGAAAAGGTCAATAATTTGAGAAACTTTTTGGTATCTTGTGTGAAATTGTTGAATGATAAGTCATCTCTGCAAGTGTTACAAAATTTGTTAGAAAATGGCATTCCTGGGGAAGAAGGGGTAACGATAGTAAACCAGGTCCGTAAGAAGAGAAGAACAAGTAGGGAATTCAGGTTGAATGAAAACATTGGAGATTTCAATATGGGGGATATTATATTAAACTTAGGATCTGAAGTAAATGTGTTGCCGAAGAAGACATTGGAAGCTATGGGGGAACCTACAATAGGTTATTCATCTATTTAGTTGAAGCTAGAAAATCAGCATAGAGTGGTGCCAATTGGTAGATTCAAGGGTATACTAGTAGATCTAGATGGAGTATGCACCATGGAAAAATTTGAAGTGATTGACATAGTAGATAACACTACACCCTAATTAGCATTGTTGGGATTGGATTGGGCATTTGATAACCAGACTATTATCAATTTGAAGACAAGGAAGATGATACTTGAATCAGGATAATACAAAGTTAATGCGTCATTAGATCCCTCGAAAGGAGGAAGGTATTTGGAACCTACGACAAACAATTTCATTTCAGAAGATATAAACGATCTTTACAGAACTACCGCTCGTGAAGAGGATTACATCAACCCAACTATAGATGGAATGTTGAGTTGGAGGAGAATTAGTTCTTATTTTTTAAACTCTGACAAAGGAAAGGAAAATTGACAGCAACGATTACATGAATTATCTACCAGAAGATGTGGTAAAATCACGCGCATGCTAAGATGGATTGGTTCAGAGGTAAGAGAACCTCCTACTTTTTGTGGTCTGAATGACTTAGAAGAATTTTTATTAATGAAGTTTGAATTAGAAGTAGTAGAAAATAAAATATTACCAGTATTAGATATTTCTTTGAAAGACACACCTTCCCGTTGGTGGGGTACACATAAGGAGAATATTAATAATTTGTTTTATTGTAAGAGGTTACTGCACATTAGATTTGTCACGGAGCAGAAGAACAAATTTTTGGAGAAGTATGATGGGATTGGACAACCCATAGAACACATAGACAGGTGCATGGTCAAATGGATATTATTACCATTGTAAGAATGGACACATCATTTTATTCACACATTAGTAGAAGGCATTCCAAAGAACTAGTACATAGAACATGAACGACGCAGGGAAACTACAAATTGGGAAGAAATGCAACATAATTTTTTTATTACATTTTCCATTGAGCATGAGAGCCCAGAAATAGATACAACATTGAAGGTGGTAAGAGATAGGATTTTTGAAGAACCTGAAGTGGATATTGTGACAACATATCAGAAAAAACAGACAGATCCACAGTTATTACACTGTTATCATGTCACAGAAGAAGAAGACCCAGCAGAAGAAAACCCACACAATATCCAGATCCCAAAAGTTGAAGGGGAGAGGGAAGTAGAAGGTCCAAATCTAGATTCATAAGATTATGCTACACCATTTAAGATCAAGAAGGTAACTATTGGAATAGTAGAAAACCCAAAGATTGCAAGCATTGGAGATTATTGGGATAATCAGACAGTAGAAAGAATCACAGAGTTATTGCGCGAGTACAGTGACCTGTTTCTAGCGACATTTTCAGAGATGAAGGGATTAGCAAGAGAATTTGGAGATATGAAGATCCCTTTGAAAGAAAATTCTAGACATATAAGACAAAGACCTTACAGGTTGAATCCAGTGTATAAGCAGAAAATGAAGGAAAACATTGAGAAGATGTTAGAGGCTGGTGTCATAGAACTTGTGGAGGAATCATAATGGATCAGTCCTATGGTGGTGTAGGAAAAGAAGCAAGAGGGAATCATATCATGCTTTCATGCATGCTTATTTTCCTACCCCATTTATAGATGAAGTTTTTGAGAATGTAGGAGGTTAAGAAGCCTATTCATTTACATATGGATTTTTAGGATAGCAACATAAGATAGACATAAGACAACATTTGAAACATAATGCGGATCATATCAATATACAGTTATTCCATTTGGGTTGAAAAATGCACCTACCATTTTTTCAAGGGTGGTAGTGGTTGTCTTCAAGGACTTTATTCATAAGTTTTTGGAAATTTATTTGGATGATTGGATAGTGTTTAGTTTACTAAAGGATCATGTTGAATTATTAATATTGATGTTAGACAGATGTAGACAATGTCAAATTTCATTGAATATTAAGAAATGCATTTTCGACATACCTTTTGGTATTCTGTTAGGGAATGTGTTGTGTAAACAGGGTCTATTGGTTGATCCTGCTAAAATTGTTGTCATATTTAACTTACCACAACATAAGTTAGTGCGCTAGTTGAAGAGTACACTTGGTAATACATGCTATTACAGGAATTTTAGAAGGGGATATCCACGGATTATTGCGCCAATGGAAAAATTGTTGAAAAGGGACATTAAGTATCAGTGGAATGATGAATTTTAGTAGAGTTTGAATATATTTAAGGTGAATATGGTGATAGTGCCAATTTTAGTGTTTTCAGATTGGGCAAAGGAATTTCATGTGCATGTGGATGCATATGCAATAGAACTAGGAGTAGTATTGACACAGCCAAGAGAAGGTGATATAGATCACCATATAGCATTTACAAGAAGGAAGTTATCAGATTTATAAAAAAACTACAACACTATAGAAAGAGAAGGATTTGCCATGGTATATGCCTTGCAGAAATTCAAACATCATTTGTTAGGTCAACACTTTAAGATGTTTACAGATCATTTTTCTCTTATATATTTAGTCAATAAGATAGTGTTGGGGGGAATAATATGCAGATGAATATTTTTTTTCCAGGAGTTTGAATTTGAAGTTGTGGTGAAGCCTGGAAGATTAAATGCAGGGCCATATCATTTTTACATGATAACTAATGGAGAAGAAACAAATAACTTGGAGGACAACTTCCCAGATGCACATTTTTTTTTTCAGTACAGATAGTTGATGAGTATTTTTTTGACATTATTGAGTTGTTGAGTACAATATTTTCACCAAAAGAATTTACTACTACGTAAAAGAAAGATCTGGTGGTCAGAGATGTAGACTACCAATTGATTGCAAGTCATTTGTAAAAACTTGGAGCAGACAAAATTTTGAGAAGATGTGTTATGCAACATGAGAGGCCTATCATTTTAGCAGAAGCACATGAAGGCGTTGTTGGAGGACACTATGCAGGGAAAGCCACTGTGCATAAGGTATTTCGCTTAGGACTATGGTGGCCAACAGTTCACAAGGATGCAAAGGAGTACTGTCAGAAATTTAATGTCTGTCAGAGAGTTGGAAAGCCATCCAGGAGGGATGAGATGCCATTGAGACCTCAAGTAACTTTGCAAGTATTTGACAAGTGGGAAGTAGAGTTTGTAGGTCCAATTAATCCACCAACAAGAAGATCAAGGGATATATTTATTATTACAATGATGGAATACTTGACCAGATGGGATGAGGAAGCAACAGTGAAGGATTGCAGTGCATATACTACAATGCACTTTTTATTTGAACATGTAGTTACAAGGTTTGGATGCCCAAGAATATTGATGGGTGATCAGGGGACTCACTTTATCAACAATACAATCCAGGTAATGCTAGAAGAATTTTATATACATCAACAAAAGAGCACTCCATATCATCCTTAGGAGAATGGAACAGTGGAAGCATTTAACAAGATATTGGAGAATGCCTTGACCAAGATTTTTAATGTAAACATGGATGAATGGGAATTGAAGGTACTAGCAGTGTTATGGGCTTATAGAACTACATGCAAGAATGTAACAAGGAAAACACCTTTTAGCTTGGTGTATGGACAAGAAGCAATAGTTTCCTTAGAGTATTTGATACCAAGTCTACGCATTGCAGCAATTAAAAATATGACAGAAAGAGGCACAACACAAGAAATATTGGCTCAACTCATGGAATTAGAAGAAGACAAAATTGTAGCTAGTTTCCATAAGGAGGTACAGAAAGCAAATGATAAATATTGGCATGAAAGACATATTAAGAAGAAGAACTTCAAGGAAGGATATCTGGTTCTCCTCTATGACAGTAAATACTTGCAACACCAAGGGAAGTTCAGGATGCATTGGCTAGGGCCATATGAGATAAAGTCTGTCACTTATGGAGGTGTTGTGCAACTGAAGGATTTAGCAGGAAAGGAGATACAAGGAATGGTGAATGGTAGTTGACTGAAAATGTATAGGGAAAGTCAACCTATTAATCCTCAGTAGATGCCACGTGTAGAAGTTAGATTTTTACATATTGTATATAATAGGAGTTAAAAGAAGAAAAATGTGGGAAAATGACAAAAATCCAAAAAGAAGTAGGTAGAGGAATAAGTGGTAGACATATAATTGAAGGATACAACATGCAAAATACAGTAAATTGGTGCAACATAATTCATGATACTATGTGTAGGAAAAGTGAACACAACGCGATGAGATAGAGAATGACCAGAAAAAAGAAAAAAGGAGGTAAAGTGGGATATGAAAAAGTGGAATATGATAGATAATTTATGATAGGCCTTATAGAAGCAGAAAACATGAAGGGAAATCTTCATTGTAACTTAGAGAAGAAGTGAACTAAGGAGAGAAGTCTGAGTAAACACACTAAACGACCAGGTATCCTTGGAGTTTTCTAACATCGATTCAGAGAACCAAAGTCAAGAATTTGTAGTATGGTGCCACCCAAGGTTGGAGCACCTAGTCAGATGTGTAGGAGAACCCACAACAACACCAAAACACTGCAGGAACCAGAACCAGAAGTGGAAAACCCTAGTGTACAAGCAGGATTCGTGGAGAAAATGGATGTAAGGATGGAAGAGAAGAACCCCACTACACAACAGTTGGGTCTAGGAGTGCCACAACATAAAAATGAGGAGGATGAGGAAATAACATAGTCTTATGATCCTAGGGCAGAGGTTGAACCAACACAGTAACCGATCATAGAGACAACACCACAAACAGAGGAACAAGTGCAAGTAGAAGATGTTACAAGTGAGCCAGAGTCAAATGCAGAATCATAAGAGGATGTGTGCAGGGAAGCAGGGCCATCCACTACGACAAGAAAGGGAAAATGGAAACATTCGATGTTGAGGTCATCGTGCCAATAGGCAAAAGTCACGATAGCATTACTGCATGTACCAGGATGAGTGACAATCCTTCTGAATATTCTAGGATGTGTATAAATATTGAGGTATTCAGGTCATGACGTAGTGGACAAAGAGAAATTTCCTTAATTTGAGTCATATGTATACATGGAACGAAAATGGGTAAGTGTGTCAAGAGTTCCCATACTTGAACCAAAATAATGGATGACAGGTTTATACAACAGAGGGATAATTAATTTATTGGAGATCCCACATTTTGGACACAGCAAGGACGTGAACAATTGCATCAAAATATTGATGGAATTAGTACATGGAGGAATTTTGTGGTTGGATAGGCTAGTCTCAATCGATGTGGATCTAATTGCAAAAATAACAGGTCTTCCAACAGATGGTGAGAAGCCTGCACATTATCTGGATGATAAAACTAAGGAGAAGACCTTACCAGAAGAAATGAAGAATACATATGGAACAATAAGAGGGTCTAGAGGAATTGTAATCAACAGAATCAATGAGCCTACAATAAGGTTAGAAACAAAATTAATGGCTTGCAAATTTCTAAGGAAGTTTCGCAAGGAGAAGGCACCAACAAGGGTGATAGCAGCGGTCGTGCAATGCGTGAAGGGGATTGTACTTAGCTGGAGTCCATATTTGTTAAACTTATTTTTGGATGATTGGAAGAATGCTCAGGACCTAGGAATAGAGTTCCACTATTCATGGATACTCATACTTATTTCATTAATAGGTTGGAGGCACCCCAAATATAGCGTATTTTGTTAGAGGATCAAAAAGTGTCGCACAACACAATATGAAACATTGTGCCACACATCAGTCGCAAAGGATATGAAGGAAAACTATAGTATATTTGCGACATATTTGGAGGAAATATAGGAGAAGGTAGCAGAGACATGGAGAATCCCACCATAAGTGGTGGAGGAGCATAAGGATATAGAAAATTTTTAGGTATCAAGGCATAATGTTTGGATTCATGCAAAACAGGATCCAAAGAAGAACTGGTTGTAGATGAGATACTACGTCACTGGAAAGGAAGTTAAATGGGCCATGAAATATTGTCCAGGTGAGTGGAGAGTACCAATGATGCCAAAGAAGGGACAAAAAGGAAAACATCTAGAGCAAGATAGCATGTCGTAGAGAAGAAGTAGTCTGGAAGCAAACACTAGAAAAGTTGTTGAGTGCGCAAAATATGTTGAAGGGAGTGGGACGGTGAAGAAACCAAGACTACAGAAAACCATTCCAAATCCACCTGTGAAAGAGAAAGATTTCAGTGGGGCCACCAATGGAGGAGCACAACCGAAGAACAATACTAATGGAAGTAGGCAGAAGGAAACAATTGTTCATGCGCAAGAGGAAAAAGGAGGAAGAGACATCCCCAATACAGAGATACCTACAACTTCATCTCAGTCAGAGACTCTGCCACATAAGAGAACCATGTTGTAGATATGAGGACAGAGGAAAAAGATGAAGGCACACAAATATGTCCCATAATTCACCATTAAAAAAGATAATGTCGATACGGTGGCAGAGAAAGTACAAGACCGTGTATTAGAATCAATGGATGACGTGGAGAAGTAAAGAGACCAAATCATGCAAAAACTGTCAGAAGTGAAGGAAAATTTGGTGCAACTACAACTGAGCACAATACAATAGAAAGAAAAAGTGTAGCCCAAACATACTTTTCAAGAGCAGACAGTCCCAACGTAGGAAACAATTCAGATCATAGCATCAGAGAGTGATACTTTTCCTATCACTCGGGATATGTTGCAGTTAGAAGAGGTGACAACACAGAAAAATATAAAGGATGTTGATCATTTGGACTTGGTGATTGGACAAGATCCCCAAAAAAGTGTTGTACAAATTGCAAGTTAGCATCGCACAGGAAGTCCAATCTAGAGCATGCGCAAATGTGATAGAGTTACAAACAACCAAGGACATAAGAGACATGTTGAACATAAATCTCAACGAATTTCAGGTTGAGAATAATGAGAAAAAGAAGCAGATGGGCCAGATAGAGTAGCACATTGAAAAAGTTTTTAATTCAATTCTAGACAACACACAAGAAGGGGTGCACTTATAGACAGAGGAGAAAATTGGGAAGATCGCATAGGATATGGAAGAGTGTAAAAGTCACATAATAGATATGATGGCATAATTGAACCCAAGCATGCCATTGGAAGTGAGATCACAGAGAGAGAAGGAATTTTCAAGGCACATAGAGGACATGGCGCAGAAAAGGAACTTGCAAAATTGTACGACAAAAGTGCACAAATATGGACAAGTTTGCAAGAGGATGAGAAGTTGTAGGCATTAGAACGAAAAGAGGAACGTATCAATTTAGCTACACAGGAGCTGAAGCAGAAGAAAAAGGCTATGAAAATTTAGGAGAGGTTGAGGAGAACATAGGAGGTCAAGAATTTACTGGCACAATTAAAAATGATGTAGACAAAAAAGAAGATGAGGCGGCCTTAGCTGGAGCCACTGAAGGAAGATGCAGAGAAAATATTAACAAAAATGGATGCAGCCACGAGCCGTATGGAAACTCTTAAGTTGGAGGCTGAAGAGGTGATGAAGGATCATCTCACTGCGCAGACTGTGGAGTCTATTGCAAAGAAGAGTGTTGTTGGCACAGGGGTTGACCCGAGGTTCAACTCTAATACTGCACCAACAAACCCTAACTAATGGCCCTTACGGCAACACCTATGAAGCAGATGAAGTCTCACCCAAAGTAGCAATAGGGGGGTTGCAGGACACAAGTGTCTACAACCAGAGGAAATGCAAGATGATTCCAAAACAACAACACAAAATAGCCTAGAGATTCTTAACAATATTATGCCTAACTTTGTGAAGTGAGTTATATCTAAAAATATCAATACAATGGAAATATAAAAGGTAGTAAATAAAAAAGCATCAACCACATAGAACAACAAGATTTTACGTGGTTCACCCTCTCCCTAGGGCTACATCCATGAAAGTGTGTTTATTGATAGACTAAATGAAGATATACAGTTATATCTGCGCACTCAACTGCAGATTCTTCTCTCTATTCCTCCTTATTTCCTATCTATGTGCACCCAACTGCAGAGACGATCTTTGCACCCAGCTGAACACCCAAAATACAAGAATACTCTAAAAAATAACACTTTTACCTCTCAACAAAACTATCACCACTATCTCACTTATATCTTCTCAACTCTTCTAGACCTCTATTTATACATTCCATGACTCTTAGAAAACCAAGGGCCAAAGCCCAGGCACCAAACCCTTAGGTTCCAAAACCCTAGGTGTCAAATCCCTAGGTGCCAAAACCATAGGTCCACATAACCCGCATTTTAAGGAATTCGTCGACCTATTCTTCCTTCTTCTCTGCAAGGTTCTCCAAAGCACCCATTACTGTCTTCTTCCGCTGGCTATCTTGTCCACTATCTATCTTCTTTGCTTCTTTGTCTTCCTTGGTATTCTCTTTCAACAACTTGATTTCCTTTACTTTGTTCCTTCCTTTATGCATCTTTAACCACTTCGACCCTTCCTCGTTTTGTGTTCCTTCCACTCACTTCATAATTTTTCTTTTATTCTTCCTTAATATTTTATTTCTTCCTTAGTACATGTCCAAGGGAAAATAGGCCCCAAAAACTCACATGTGACTCATCCTGAGTCACTACAAGGTTGATTATTTTGTATTACTTCGACTTTAGATTGCACGGAGAATCCTGTGTTTTCTGCTCTATCCCTCCCTATAGTGTGCAAACTATATTTTTTGTGTCTAGTACCCAATTTCAACTGCACTTGGTACCTAGACCCTTCTTCCTTTTCTTTTACTGAGAGTTTTGAGGTAGTTGGTTGATGCAGGAGCATCGCTCTCAAGCCAGCCATGCGCCAGCCAGCCAACCAACTCATCAAGCACGCATTCAATGAGGAGGAGAGGCGCAACCCTCTCACATTCAAATTTTGAATTTGAATCAAGGACATTTAATATTGTAAGTCTATTAGAGCCAAAAGTTTGTGCCTCTACGCAGGCTTTAGATGTAGATAGCCTTTAATGGTTGTAAGGCTGCAATCTAGATCCAATCTAGACTAGACATCCCATTCAATGTAGAGTTAATGTAAAATGAATAGGGTAGGTAGATTTGGAGGGAAGAGCTCGAAGAGCCCCCTCATGTAAAATATATTGGATCTTGTTTTTAGAGCAAAGGGAGAGGTAGCAAGAATTAGAGTAGAGAAGCAAGGAGAGTTGAGACTCTGTTGCAGTCCAAGCTCAAACACATTGTAAAGAGGCATTTTCAGATTAATACAAATAGAGCAGTTTTTCCTGCATGTTATTTGTGTATGATGAATGTCTTCATGTGTGTATTGAGGATATGATGTAGATGTATGTTAGGTATGCATTTGTAGGGACAGATAGGTTCTTCTATATGTTGGGTTCTTTGATTTTAGGTTTGGATTTCTTTGAGGCTTCATGCCAAGAGGACGTGACAGAACACTGTGGGTTCTGATGGCCAGTGCATAGAGTGCACTTCCAATTCTATGGAATTTGGACAAAGACGTGCTAGAAGGGCATACCAAATGAAATAATTGACTCAGAGAAGGATCTCAAGGTTGTTTAATACCTTGGAGGTGAGACTTTGTAGAGGAAGACACAGTAGAAGACAGAATCTCTGAGGAGTTCTGTAGAGCTCTGCCAAGAGGGCATTGAGCAGGTACATAGAGTGCACAGAGGAAATCTGTTGAGTTCAGGAGGAAGATAGAATCACTGAGGGTTCTATAGAGAAATTCCAGGAGGGCGTTGAGCACAGGCACAGAGTGCTGAGGAGGAACTCCGTTATGAGTTCATAGAGAAACAGAATCACTGAGGATTCTGGACACTCTACCAGGAGGGCATTGAGTAGGTGCTAGAGCGCATAGAGAGAACTCTTTTGAGTTCTGGAATAGAAGAAGAGTCCAAGGAAGGATCTTCACAGGGTTGTTGAATACCCTGCAGACTCAGCAAGAAGTTGCTTGACCAAGAGAGTGCCAGGAGGGCATCAGATTCTCCATCTGAGGGAGAAGGAAAAAGGATAAATTCCTTAGAGTTCGAAGCTATAGGAAAAGCTCAGAAGAGATAGCACCTTCGTGTGTGAAAAGACTCTGCAAGGAGTGAAAAAGTTGAAGAATCCTTTGAGGATCCAAGGAAAGAAGCTCAGGAGGGGTAGTGCTTTCATGCACAGAGCCATAGTTGCAGAAATGGCAGAGGCTAGGGAGCTCTTTGGAGAGTTTAGAATCCCAAAATATTACGAGGGACAACGTCTTCGAGTGCGCAGGTGAGATCAAGGGTTGCAGAGCTCGCAGAAAAGAATCAAAGGTCAAGGCCTTTAGCATTTGGGAATTCTTCCAAGTTCGGGAAGAAAGTGCACACTCAAAAGGAGAGCACAACTCCCATCAGATCAGGCCGAGGGGAAGATCTGGACCATTGAAGTTTCCACATCCAGGGAACAGGGGGAGAGTGAAAAAAGTAGGAGAGATTGTGAGCATCAGATCTCACACAGATCGCCGACAGCTATCGAATCTGGAAGAAGGCGCATGTGATTTAAGCCCACATACGAGCAGAATAGAGAAATCTGGGAAAGTCCTGATAGGGCAGGAATATCAAGATTTCGAATTTCGGGAGGTCGGGATTTCAGAGGCCCTGATGATGAGAGATCGGGGCACTTCACAATGAAAGTCCCAAAACAACGAGAGAAATCTTATCCGTCCATCTGGAATGAGGACACATGTCGCGAGATCTCCATTTTAGGGATTCAGACATTGGAAAGCATAAAAGGGAGTCTTTCAACTTCGCGAGTGGCGAAGTCCCGAAACCATCTAGACCATCCATTCATGGGAGGACATGTGGAGCGATCCAGAGATCGAGAGAGAAGTCCCGAAAAGAGCGTTTCGGTACTTCGGTATTTCAGCTACCAGGAGTGCGAGAGGACAACAAAGATTTGATGCACTGAGAGTCATGAAATTCTGAAACGTGAATTCCCAAAAAGTAGAGAAGGAGTATTTCCAGGAAATTTCGGCATTTTGGAGATCAGAGGATCGAGAAGGGAGAGGTTCTTGACATCAGGACTCAAGAAGTCTCGAAACCTGAAATTTCCATTTTGGGAAAAGGTCGCAGTCATGTTGAGGCCGTGTGTAGGTGGAATCTCATGCCAGTTGCATACTTGTGCAGGTGGAGTTTCATGAAGGACCTGTGGATCAAAGTTTGAAGATTCCAATAGGGAATCAAAGGAGTTGATCCGGCTTGAGGAGGTTGTTTGAACGATCCTGCGTGGACCTCGACCCGAGGGTTTGGGGGTCTACATTAGTTGTGGTATTAGAGATTCACTCTGTTTGTATATTTCAGGTAGAGAGAGCGGGAAGGAAAACACTCTCATATACACAAGTTTGGTATCAGAGGCAGCTTGCAGAGACAGGCAGGGGAAGACAGAGTGTTAAAACTCTGTGATGATTGTTTGCAGGAACGCAACTGTCAAGAAGACAGTCTGGTCGACTGTGTAGGGGATGATGGAAGAACTCAGGTTTACAAAGTGACAGCAGCAGATCTGTCAGGAGGACAGATGGATAGTGGGCAGAATGACTACTGAAGGTTATGCACGTGATAGGAAGAAGATCCATCAGCAGCTGGAGAACGTTGCAAGGGATAAAGAACTTGCCGATATCAGGGCAAGGATGGATGAGCTAGCACTACGTATGAAACAGAATGCTAAGTCGAGATGGGTAGATGAATGGCCCATGAAGACAAAGATAAAATGGCCAGTCATGGCATTGATGGCCAAAAGACAGTATAGGTTGTTGAGAATATGGTTGAGGCATGCTGAAAACCTCAACAAACCAGAGAAGAAAATGGTTCAGGTGTGTGAACTAGAGGATGGGAGAAACCTCAGTAGTAAGGATGACATGGGATCAATTGAAGATCTCAAAGAATGCCAAGAGGGTAGAGCAGAAGTTAGCAATTTCCAGGAGGGCAATGAGATGATATCACTACAAGATCTCATAGACTTCCAGGAGGGAAGTAGGAAAATCCCAATTTGCCAAGTGGGCATGGGAACTGAAATGAGGCTATGTGAAAGTCTCATGAACTTGGAGGTAAGTTCATATCAAAAAGGGATGTTGGTAAGTGGAGATTCATGTGGTTTTTTAGATCACGTGAATGAAGATGATGACAAGTTAAAAACTTCCACCACCCAGGAGGAGGATCGGAGGAATCTTCTAATGGTTGGAGGAATTCGGATATTCCTACCAAAAAGCATAGTTGAGGCGAGGATTTGTGTTTCCGATGAAGGAGAAATAGCAGGAGAAGGATATCCAGATGCGACTGTCAAAGGAGAAGTGGAGAAGATGTTAGAGACTTCCCAAGAAGAGGAAAATGAACATTCCAAGGAATGGCTCAACAGTTTCAGCCAGGGAGTTGAAGAGACTGCAGCACTGAACCTGACAACGGAAAAAGAGTAGGCAGATAGATTGATCACTCCATGGGAGATGGAGTTGGAATACTAGAGGATTGGCTGAACAATATAGAGCCAGTGAGTGATTGCCATCAATAGATGTTGGCAGAAGATCATTCTAAGGAATTGCTCAGAGATTTCAGCCAGGGATTTGAACGGGTGATGAACACTGTAGTGTTGAGGTATGCAGCAGAAGACGGAAGAGAATTCTAGGCTAAAGAACAGCTGGAAGAAGCTAGGAACACACTAGCAAAGGGAATGGTAGTAGCAACACTGTCAGAGGAAGGATAAGTTGGACAACAGTTCAGTAAGAAGATTGCAGAGATGGAATCTGCAGCAGGGTGGCAAGTCAAGGCCACAAGAGATGAAGAAGATGGCATGGGAGATCATGATGATTTTTCCATTTGCAGAAATAAATTGCAGCAGAGGAGACTACATGAACAGGGCCGGCCAGGGAAGCAGCTAGATGAGATGATAGAAGACATCATAAGGATGATGTTGATATTAGCAGAGACTGACAGCAAGGAGAAGTTGGGTAGAAGAGAAGAAACAGTAGCAGCAACAACCGAGAAGCAGAAGCAACAACATCAGCAGAAAGATGGAGCAGGGAGACAACTCCAAAGAGTTGTTTGGGATCCAGGAGGACTTCAACAGCCAAGGTGGATATCTCATGATCAGGAGCTCATGAATATTTGTAGCAAAGGAGTATGATGCAGGAGCATTGCTCTCAAGCCAGCCATGTGCCAGCCAGCTCAACAAGCGCACATTCAATGAGGAGGAGAGGTGCAACCCTCTCATATTCAAATTTTGAATTTGAATCGAGGAAATTTAATATTGTAAGGTTGTTAGAGACAAAAGTTCGTGCCTATACGCAGGCTTTAAATGTAGATAGCCTTTAATGGTTGTAAGGCTGTAATCTAGATCCAATCTAGACTAGACAACCCATTCAATGTAGAGTTAATGTAAATTGAATAGGGTAGGTAGCTTTGGAGGGAAGAGCTCGAAGAGCCCCCTCATGTAAAAGATCTTGGATATTGTTTTTAGAGCAGAGGGAGAGGTAGCAAGAATTAGAGTAGAGAAGGAAGGAGAGTCGAGACTCTGTTGCAGTCCGAGTTCAAACACATTGTAAAGAGGCATTTTCAGATTAATACAATTAGAAAAAAAAATCCTGCATGTTATTTGTGTAAGATGAATGTCTTCATGTGTGTATTGAGGATATGCTGTAGATGTATGTTAGGTATGCATTTGTAGGGATAGATAGGTTCTGCTATCTGTTGGGTTCTTTGATTTCAAGTTTGGAGATCTTTGAGGCTTCATGCCAAGAGGGCGTGATAGAACACTGCAGATTCTGATGGCCAGTGCATAGAGTGCACTTCCAATTCTGCGGAATTTGAACAAAGACGTGATAGAAGGGAATACCAACTGAAATCATTGATTCAGAGGAGGATCTCAAGGTTTTTGAATACCTTGGAGGTGAGACTTTGCAGAGGAGGAAACAGTAGAAGACAGAATCTCTGAGGAGCTATGTAGAGCTCTACCAAGAGGGCATTTAAGCAGGTGCATAGAGTGCACAAAGGAACTCTGTTGATTTTAGAAGGAAGATAGAATCACTGAGGGTTCTATAGAGCTATTCCAGGAGGGAATTGAGCACAGGCACAAAGTTCTGAGGAGGAAATATGTTATGAGTTCATAGAGAAAAAGAATCATTGAGGATTTTGGACACTTTGCCAGGAAGGCATTGAGTAGGTGCGAGAGCACATAGAGAGAACTCTTTTGAGTTCTGGAATAGAAGAAGAGTCCAAGGAAGGATATTCATAGGGTTGTTGAATACCCTATAGAATCATCAAGAAGTTTCTTGAGCAAGAGAGTTCCAAGAGGGCATCAGATTCTCCATCTGAGGGAGAAGGAAAAAGGATAAATTCCTTAGAGGTCGAATCTATAGGAAAAGATTAGAAGAGATAGCACCTTCGTTTGTGCAAAGACTCTACAAGGAGCGTAGAAGTCAAAGAATCCTTTGAGGATCCAAGGAGAGAAGCTCAGGAGGGGTAGTGCTTTCATGCACAGAGCCATAGCTGTAGAAATCGCAGAGGCCAGGGAACTCTTTGGAGAGTTTAGAATCCCAAAAGCTCAGGAGGGACAACATCTTCGAGTGTGTAGGTGAAATCAAGGGTTGCAGAGCTCACATAAAAGAATAAAAGGTCGAGGCCTTTAGCATTTGGGAATTCTTCCAAGTTTGGGAAGAAAGCACACACTCAAAAGGAGAGCACAGTTGTCATCGAATCAGGCCGAGGGGAAGATCTGGACCATTGAAGTTTCCACGTCTAGGGAGCAGCGGGAGAGCACACAAAGAAGGAGAGATCGTGAGCGTTAGACCTCACACAGATCATCGACAACCATCAGATCTGGAAGAAGGAATATGTGAGTTAAGCCCACATACGAGCATAGTAGAGAAATCTTGGAAAGTCCCGACAGGGCAAGAATATCGGGATTTCGGATTTCGGGAGTTTGGGATTTCGGAGGACCTGATGACGACAGATCGGGGAACTTCACATTGAAAGTCCTGAAACAACGAGAGAAATCTGAGCTATCCATCTGGAAGTTGGACACGTCTCGCGAGATCTCAATTTTGAGGATTCAGACATCGGAAAGTATAGAAGGGAGTCTTTCGACTTCACGAGTGGTGAAGTCCCGAAACGATCTGGACCATCCATTTGTGGGAGGACACATGGAGAGATCCAGACATCGGGAGAGAAGTCCCGAAAAGAGAATTTCGGTACTTTGGTATTTCAGCTACCGGGGGTACAAGAGGACAGCGAAGATTTGATGTGCTGAGAGTCGCAGAATTCTAAAACGCAAATTCCCGAAAAGCAGAGAAGGAGTATTGCTGGGAAATTTTGGCATTTCAGAGATCGTAGGATTGAGAAGGCAAAGGTTCTCGACATCAGGACTCAGGAAGTCCCAAAACCCAAAATTTTCATTTCGGGAAAAGGTAGCGGTCGTGCTGAGGCCGTGTGTAGGTGGAAGCTCGTGTTGGTTGCATGCTTGTGCAGGTGGAGTTTCACGAAGGATCTGTGGATCAAATATTGAATATTCCAACAGGGAATCAAAGGAGTCAATCCATCTCAAGGAGGTTGTTTGAAGGATCCTGCGTGGACCTCGACCTAAGGGTTTGGGGGTCTGCGTCACTGGTTGTCACAATACAACTTCAACCGACTCCCATTTACTAAACCATCCTTCCATTCTCCATTAAGAGTCTTCAACTACATAGCTCCACCTTCTGTAACATAGGCAACCTTGAATGGCCCAAGCCAATGTGTCCTGAACTTTCTTGGATGCTTCATGAACTTGTTGTCATATAAAAGTACCAAATCTCATTGTTTAAATGTTTTCTTCTTGATATGTTTGTCATGGTAATCCTTTTCTCATTATTTTTGTACCTGCTGATGAAATCCTGCAATGAACTTGTCTTCCTATAGTTCCATCAACTACAAGAGCCTGTATTGAACAGTGTCGGTGTCATCCATACCTATAAATGTTGCAATTCTTAAACTAGGAACCAAATATTCCATAGGTACTACTGCTTCCAGGCCATAAACTAACTTGAAGGGAGTCTGCGTTGTTAAATTTTTGCAAGTAGTTCGATAAGCCCATAACACTGCTAGAATTCTCAAATCCAAATCATCTCTATTAACACTGCAGATCTTAGTTAGTGTTGTCTCCAAAATCTTATTGAAATCTTCGACTGTACCATTCACCTGTGGGTGATATGGTGTACTTTTCTAATGGTGAAATTCGAATTCCTGAGTCAAGGATTCAATAGTTTTTTTAATGAAGTGTGAACCTTGATCACTCATACGGGTCTTTGGGCATCCAAATCTTTTTATGATATCATCAAAGATGAACCGCGTAGTTGTAGTTTCACTGCAGTCTTTAACTGTTCTTGCTTCTTCCCATCTGGTCAAATATTTTGTAACAATGATGATATATCGAGCTCCTGTATGCTTTTCTAGTGGGTTGATAGGTCCCACAAAGTCAATATCCCATTTCTCAAATGTTTGCAAAGTTAACTGAGGTGTTAAAGGCATCTCATCCCTTCTAGAAGGCTTCCCTACTCTTTGACATGCATCATAGGCTCTGTAGTATTCCTTGGAATCCTTATGTAAAGTGGGCCACCAGAGACCAGCTCTGAGAACCTTTTGCGTTGTTTCTTTCCTTGCATAATTTCCTCCTACAATGCCTTCATGTGCTTCTGCAAGAATCAATGGTCTTTCTGACTCCATAACACATCTTCTTAAGATCTCATCTGGTCCCATCTTATATAATTGTCTTGCTATAAGTTGAAAATCTGCAGCCCATACTACCAACTGTTTCTTCTGGATAACTGTATACTCGCGAGGTGCCATTCCTGTTGACAAGAACTGGAATATCTTGACAAAGTGATCATCTACTTTCCTGATGGCCAACAATTGTGCATTTGGTAGTGTATCATCCAAACTGGTAGGTTCCTCTCCATGTTCTAACCTGGATAAGTGATCAAGTTCCTTATTCATTCTTCCTAGCTTAACCACAACTTCAAAGTCATACTCCTAGAATAACAATAGCCATCTGCATATTCTTCCCCCCAACATTGGCTTGTTGACTAGGTACTTTAATGCAGAATGATACGTAAACATATTAAAATGTCCTCCCAACAAGTAGTGTCTAAACTTCTATAGTGAATATACCATAGCTTAGCCTTCTCTTTTAGTGGTAGTATAATTCAATTCATATGTAGAAATCTTCCTACTAGAAAAGGCTATAGGTCAGTCAATATCTCATGCACCTAGTTGTGTTAAAACTGCTCCTAATGCAATGGATGAAGCATCGACATGAACATGGAATTCCTTACTCCAATATGGGAAAACCAAAATAAGCGCAGTGACCATTTTCTTCTTTAATTTGTCGAAGCTCTCTTGGCATTCCTCTGTCCATTGAAACTTATTATCCTTCTTTAATAGCTTCTCCATAGGTGTTTTTATCTGTGTGTAACCCTTAATAATTTTTTTGTAGTATCTAGTGTGTTCCAATGCAGTGTGCAGTTATTCAACCAAAGTAGGAGGAGGTAGATCAACAATGATAGCAATCTTGGATGGATCTACCAACAACCCTTTCTTACACACAATGTGTCCTAACAACACTCCAAAAGGTGAAAAGAAAATACACTTCTTCAAGTTCAGGGAAATCTGACATTGCATGCACTTATCCAACATTAATCTCAAACATTCAATATGATCTTTCAATAGACTAAAAACGGTACAGTCATCAAAGTATGCCTCCAAAAACTTATGTAACAATTCCTTAAATGCTTCGACCACGACCCTAGAAAAGATGGCTAGTGCATTCTTCAAACCAAAAGTCATCACAGTGTACTTAAAAGAACCACATTATGTTGCAAATGTAGTCTTATGTCTGTCCTCCTTAGCAATTATGATATGGTGATAGCCTGCAAATCCATATGTGAATGAATAAACTTTCTGTCCTCCTACATTACCTAGACCCTCATCAGTAAAAGGTGTAGGAAATTGATCATGTAAACATGCATCATTCAATTTCCTTAGATCTACACAGATTCTTATTTCTACTATATTTGTATCTTGTACCACCATAGGGATGATCGATTCAGATTCTTCGACTGGTTCTACAATTCCTTCTTCCAACATTCTATCTAATTCAATCTTAACTTTCTGCTTGTACTTGGGATTCAGTCTGTAAGGCCTCTGCTTGACAAGCCTTGCATCTGCTTTCAAAGGAATCTTCATTTCTCCCATGGGCCCTTCAATGCCCTTCATGTMTGTGAACTTCATTGGAAACAAGTCCTTATACTCATGCAATAGTTCTGTAATCTTACCAATAGTAGCATCATCCCAATAGTATCCAACATTTTCCAACTTAGGTGCTTGATCTGTTCCAATATTAACCTTCTTAATTTTAATAGGTTGTCCAAGAAAAGGTAATTCAATCCCTGGCCTTTCTATATCTCTTTGTCCTTTGGTTTCTGAAATGTTCACATTCCTAGGGTCATCATCCTCATTAGCATTAATATTATAACAACCCTGTAACTGCTGAAGAGGCAGAGTCCATTCATCTTCTTCTTGTTCAAGAGGGGGGTTAGGTGCCTCCTCAAAGATCTTTTGTCTTACAATTTGTAAAGCCTGATCTATTGTGGGGTACTGACTTTCAAATAGGAACATAGCTATAAAGTATGGGTCATACCATACCAATCTATAGTGACTAGGCGCAATTCTTCTTGAAGATACCAGTTGATAGACACAGTATCTAAGGTGTTAATGAACTTATGTACCCATTGTTCTTTAGGAATATTCCTCTAGGATTCCTCACAACTTCTCATATGGTCCTTTGGACAACTCTGACCTATGTATCAAGATTTGCAACCTTCAACTTGGTCTGAAAAGAGCACTGTCAACAAGGTGCTAAATTGTACCCACTTCGTGACGTTCTTCTTGTGTGTTCCCCACCATCTAGCTAGCATTTCTTTCAAGTCTTCATCTAGTGACAACAATATCTGTTGTGATGGTACAATTCCTTCAAATTCCAATAGAAAAATCTCTAAATTATTCCAACCATCAAATGTAGGAAGATTACTTACTTATGTGCCAATCCAACAAAATTCCTTAGTCAATCTGGCACACCTACGCGTAGAGACTTCATACATTTTGTTCTGCCAATTTTCCAATGCTTCTTCTGAATCTGATGAGCATGAACTTTCACTTCGCCCACTTAGATTTCCATGTGTTGTAGGATTAATATAATCCTATTGTCCTGATGTCAGTTTATAGATGTTCTCTAGCTCATAGGTGTGGTCTTCTTCTCTTATAGGTTCTATGTATTAGCGACCTTCATCAGGATCAAGAGGTGAAATGACCCTAATGCCATCACCTTCAAATGTCATTCTTCTCTTTTTCAGGTCAATAACAGTCAAATTGTCGAAATCCCAATAAATACCCAACAAGGCAGGGTAGGGACAACTATCATCAAAACTCTCGATCACTTCGAAGTTTGCAAATGTCTTCACTCTGTAGATGTCCACGGGGACATGCTCTAGTCTTCCAAAGAGGCTCACCATCTGTTGATTAGCCATCCTAAGCCTAATGCAAGAGTAAATCAATTTAGGTTTTCCCATCAATGCCCACATCTGCTTCTTCATAACATTTACTTTCGATCCCATGTTGAGGACCACATAGTCCATGTCATAGTCTCCAATCTGAGCATTAAGGTGTAGTTCCTTCCTTGTCCTCCTTTTTTCTAGATACTTGATTCACAACTCTACTCAGCAGAGGATCTACTCTTCAAGTTTCATACTGTCTTATCAGGTGTTGTAGTTTATGCACATCTCTTTCATCTTTAATCAAATCAATACAAGTATACAAGAAGTCCACAATCTTGCTTACCTCTTTTCCTTGTCTAGGTGGGGTAGACTCATCAAATGCTAGAGGCATTTCAAATTCCATTACTTCCAATTGTGCCCTAGATGAAGAAGCCTCTTCGCCTACAAATTCTCTTCTTACTTCTTCAAAAGTATGATTTTATTTCCTTGGATCAAACAATGGCACCTTCTCCCGACAACGAAACCATTTGTTGGCACAGGGGTAGACACAAAAACACCTGTGAAGCAGATGAAGTCTCACCTGAAGTAGAAATAGGGGGATTGCAGGACACAGGTGTCTACAACCAGAGGAAATGCAAGATGATTCCAAAACAACAACACAAAATAGCCCATAGATTCTTAACAGTATCATGGCCCAACTTCGTGAAGTGAGTTATATCTAAAAAAAACAGTGCAATGACAATATAAAAGGTAGTAAATAACAAAGCATCAACCACATAGAACAAAAAGATTTTACGTGGTTCACCCTCTCCCTAGGGATACATCCACAGAACAATTTTTATTGATAGAATAAATGAAGATATACAATTCTATTTGTGCACTCAGCTTCAGATCCTTCTCTCTCTTCCTCCTTATTTCCTATCTATGCACACTGAGCTGCAAAGATGATCTTTGCACCCAACTGAAGACCCAAAATACAAGAATACTCTAAAACATAACACTTTTACTTCTCAACACAAATATCACCCCTATCTCACTTATATCTTCTCAACTCTTCTAGACCTCTATTTATACATTCCATGACTCTTATAAAACCAAGGGCCGAAGCCCAGGTGCCAAAACCCTAGGTCCACATAACCTGCATTTTAAGGACTTCATTGATCTGTTCTTCCTTCTTCTCTGCGAGGTGATCCAAAGCACCCATTAGTGTCTTCTTCCACTGGATAGCTTGTCCATTATATATCTTCTTTGTTGCTTTGTCTTTCTTGATATTCTTTTTCAATGGCTTTCTTTCCTTTACTTTGTTCCTTCCTTTATGCTTCTTTAACCACTTTGACCCTTCCTCGGTTTGTGTTCCTTCGACGCACTTCATACTTTGTCTTTTCTTCTTCCTTAATATTCACTTTCTTCCTTAATACATGTCAAAGGGCCAACAAGCACAGAGGTGAATAATTGTACTGGAGAAATGTTAGGAAGATTCCAAGAATTGGAAAAGTCTGTCAAGGAGGCAAACACTACCTGAGTGGATTGGAACGAGCCACAAGTTAGTGTTGGGGGCATGTTGGAGCAGGGTATTTTGGGAGCAAATTTCAATGAAAGAGAACAAAAAACATGGAAGGAAGATCAGGAAAGGAATAAGGAAGAAGCGCATGCCAGGAAATGAAGAGAAAGAAGTGTGTCGGAAGGCAAAGGAAGCAGTGCGCCGAGAATAAAGGAAAATCAACGCGACAAAATTGCGGATTAGTTATTATGCATAATGAATGTTAAAGGATGAATAAATGGTAGATATGAATGATGGTATGGTAGAATGCATGTTGAAGTAAAAACAGTCTAATATGCCTAACATTCCAAGAAGTTCCATCCAATCCATGATTGCAGACAATTGGTTCATGCAATCACCCATAAGCCATCTCAGGTGAGACTGCACTGTGCACTCTGTGCGTAGTGTTCTTTACTAGAGGGGGAGATGGTTTCTAGGGTTTTGTTGGAGAACTAAGTTAGAACCCGAGTCATCCCATACATCCAACACTTCCTATACAACCCTTTTTTTAGTAGTGGTGGCTCTGAAAACAACTGAATCTCGTGTTCAACCTCGTGCTTGGGTGGCAGTCCTCGAGGCTCCTAAAACATTTCCCTGTAGGATTATATCAATTTTTGTAGTTGTTGGCACTACTTTCCACCACATCCTTGTAAGGATTCCTTCATCCACAAGTGGCTTCCTTCTCCTTGATGTTTTCCTTCTCTTAAAAATAATAAGACAAATTTCTTCACATTGCCCATGGTTCTTCTGGCCTGATGAACGTTGATTAGAGAGAGTTTGGATTTGTCCTTCTGTGCGTTTATGGTGTATGATATTCCCTCTTTGACCAGTCTATATTGGTTATCTCTTCTCATGAAGATGGAATCCATCACATAAAAATATGGGATTCCCAAGATGACTCTGCATACATCCAAAGGAACCACATCTGCAACCACTTCGTCAACATAGTTCTGGTTGATGGAAAATTTGAATTTGCATTGCTTGCTTACCTTTGATTCCATATCCTACCTTACCCCACCCAAAGGGTATGATTGTGGATGGTCTTGTGTCTCTATCCCAATATTCTCAACCAATTGCAAAGAGATTAAGTTGGACTGTGAACCGGGATCAAACAAACAATCCACATTGTTCTATTTTATGTGTATTTTAATGCAAAACAATTCAGTCATCACCTTCTCCTCCCTATGAATACAACTTACTAATGTCACTTCCTTTTGCAGATTGATGCAACTGATATTCTTTTCCAGGTATAAGGTGATGTCAACCCTCTCCTCAGCATCCACACCTAACATTTCTTTCTTTTTCTTCTAAAAATTCTAGGGCAACTTCTCAGGGTGCGATTTCCAAGAGTCCTCCTCAGTATGTCCCTTTCGGTCGCAACCTTTGCATTTCTCGACAGAAGGGGTTGCTTCCTCTATTGTTTCCACATTATTCTTCTCATTCCACTTCATTTTATTCTTTCCCTTTGCTTATCTTCTTTGAGGTACTATGCCTGAACACTAGCCTCAACAATTGTCTTTGGTATAAAAAACATCAATTGATGTCGAATCTGTGGTAGCAATGCCCCCACATACTTGATCAACATTTATGGACTTTTGAGCGAGACTCCCATTTGGATGGCTCTCTTCCTTAACTGAGTGGTGAATTCTTCCACTGATTGTCCTTGCCTCTGCCTAAAATAATTCCAAACTATCCATTGGTTCTCCTCATATACGATTGGGAAGAACTATGCTTTGATCATGTCCTTGAACACCTCCCATTTCGTGACCAATGGCTCATTCTTCAGTGTTTTTCTTACTACATCACTCTCCTACCATGCCAAGGCATGGCCTTCAATCTTCAATCAAGCAAATGCAATCTTTTTCTTTCTTGTTACTTCATACACACTAAAGTATGCATCTATGTGTTGTAGCCACTAGTTCAGTTTAATGGCATCCACTTCTCTAGCATACATTTTGATCTCCACCTTGGCCTCCACACAAAAAGGTACATGTGTCCTACTATAGCTACATTCTCCCATCTCTAGTTCAACCTTCCATTCTTCCTTTGGCTTCTTTTCTTCTCTCTTGGGTTCACCATGACCAAGCTCTATTGATGGAATTTCATTACATTGTGCTTCCAACAGTTGTGACACCATTGATTTTAGTGTGGCCATGCCCTGCTCAAGTTGGTCCAACTTGACTCTAGGATCTTCATCCTCATTTCCAACTTGATATTCACAATCCATGTGTGGTTCTTTACTTCACTCTAATCCTAACAACAAATCATGTCCACTTCTCATGTACTCACTTCGGGTACTTACCATACAAGTCACACTAGATATTCAAACTTAGTGCTATAATACCATCTGATCTATAAATGGCAGGATGATTTCCTAACCACCTCCTCAACACAGATCCCAATGAAATTATTCTTATTCTTTGTATCTGTTCTAATCTCAACCTGCCTTACTCATGCTAAAATGCTCGTGAAAGAAGAGGGTGTTAAGAATAAATTTCCAACGTTATTTGAGGATGCACATAACTGGTGTAGACTATTACATGTGAATAATGGAGAATAAGTAACATATTTTCAACAAGGAGGTTCTAGTAGCAACCGGGTAATTGGTTAATAGAATGTAAGCATTCATTTTTCCACACATGACAATGAGGTATATTCAAAGAACATTGTTAGTCTGAAGATACTCCTGAAGGTAGCTTGCATGCTCATAAATGTGGTCAAACAAGAAGAACAAACTAACGTTCTTCTCAGAAGTTAGGGTTCATGTTGGAAAGGAAAATTTATACTCACTTGGGTCTCTCCTCATAAGTTCGCTTGGAGAACAATGAGAATGCATAGGACACTTATCAAAATTTAGGGTTCGCGTTGCATAAAGGGAAACATGAAAACAAAGTAGGGATGGCGCTTGACAAAGAGGAACATGAGAGCAATTAAAGAAGGCGCTCCAGTGGTTAGGAACACCCAAAGAACTAAATGTACAA
>JZKD02S1040853.1:2225-14626 GCA_000966675.3 Picea glauca | reverse complement strand
CTTGGAAGACTAGTATAAACCCCTACCAACTCATTTCACACCAAGAAAATGTCTCATTCGATGTGGGATAAAGTCTCACAACTCATATTTAAAATTTAAAATAAGACAACTAAAATATTATTTTTGAATTAAGAATTATAAGAGTTATTTCTAAAGTAAGTGTGGTGACTTTGTGGTAATTACAAAAGTTTATAAAAAAGACAATTTTGAAATAAACCATAATTACCTTCTCATAATACTAAAAGTAAAGTCAAAATGAATTTTCTCCATGTTAATGTAGAACTCTATTGTAATCAATTAAAATTGGATCACCTAGACCAAAATGCTAGGTGAACTAGAATACACACTATTATAATAATAGTAGTACCAAAATGCTAGGTGAACTGGAATACACACTATTATAATAGTAGTATAGGTATCATGATATAAAATCCATTTTTACACCATGTTATTCTATTTAACTTATATGAACCTCTTTCTTAAAGTCAAGTCATTTCACGTAGTAAAGTTATAAAACTTTTTTTTTATATGTTTTTTCCATGTTATTTTTAATTTTTAAAAAAAATAATGAGAGAAATTTCATAATTGTAAGAAGATTTCCATTTCATTATCTCGCTCATTTTTACTCATATATTCTCTTGATGTGCATTTTCCCTCATTATGGATACTTTTCCCTAAATTCGCTCCACCATTCTTAAAACCCTAGTTTCATGAGGAACACTTTCTTATTGTAGGTATCATCTACAACTAAAGGAGAGTAACCACATACTCAAGGAAATCAATGAACCTTCCCAAGGAGAGGCCACCAGAATATCAAGACCTTCATGGGTTCTCCATAGCTCTACCATTTGGGTAACAAATTCATTCATTCTTTAATGAGCTTGTTGTTGTTATCTCTTTATTTTTGATGCATTTTACTTCTATTTATAGGAATATCATATATTTAGGAGTAAATCTATTCATTTAAAACTACGGTTTTTAGTTTTTCTAACATTTTGTTTATGATCTTGAAGCAACTACATGGTTTACAAATTTGTTAACCCCTATTGCAAATTTATACCAACATCTACGATCTCTTAGAGGCTCCTTCATTGTAAAATAAAATCTCATAATTAAAAATCTCATTTTTAAATTAAAATTAAAAAAAGTCATTTTAAATTAAATATGCTTACTTTGTTAAACGTTTATAAGGAAATGAAAAACTTCAAATAAAATCATAATCATCTCACCATGTAAAGTCCATTTATAAGGAAATGGAAAAATTCAAATAAAATCATAATCATCTTGTAAAGTCGAGCTTATGAGAAGACTAATGTAACACTCCACTATCTCTATATAAACATTAGGAAATGTCTTCTTCCTTATGGGGATGAAGCATCACAACTTGTATATGTAAAGTCTGTTTATAGGGAAATGAAAAAATTCAAATAAAATCATAATCATCTCACCATGTAAAGTCGAGCTTATGAGAAGACTAATGTAACACTTCGTGTTATAGCAAGATTTGCCCCACCATTGCTATCTTGCACAGAGGGCCTTTTTCCATTTCCCTATGTAGACTTGTTATCCCTTTTTGATGAATCCAGAGAAAAAATTACACATTTTTCCACATATACGCGCCCTATCTGCTCTACAACATGTGTATACACAGGCTGCTCCACTACAGCCCGTGTACATCAGGATTTGTGCCAAAAAATACAAAAATGGATTCGAGTTTCCATGTCACGTCAGGAGATCTCTAATCCTTGGCCTTCCACATACTGGAAACGTTTCAACCTGGCCCTTCAGTTACATTTTGAAGACTATAAAAGAACAATTCCGAGCTATGGAAAAGAGGAGAAAGCATTCAGCTTTGAGAGCAAAGTTACTCTGGAGAAATTACTTCATATTGAGTCTACATCCCTTTGTCCCTCAAGTCTAAACACAGTGTTCAGCCCCCAAGCTATTTCCCTATTGTTGAGAGAACCTCATTGTCTCTCTCTTATGAGCTTACCTTTGGTGGAGGATTGAAGTGGTGGAGGCCTAGTTGGAAGGAACTTGGTTCCTTGGTTTCGAACCATGCTGACACGGAAGTATGTAATATTGTCAATTCTATTGATCAATTATTAATAGAAACACTCCTTTCCCGTCCTATTGGTATCATGAAAATATATGATTATTATCCATGGGCATGTTTGTAATATTTATTAATGGATTATGTTATCTAATGTGCTAACCCCTTTACACTATCACCATGTACTTGTTATGATTGTTTGTTGAGAACTTGTTGCAGGTATAAAGCTTTGGGTTGAAGTGCTCAACGATGGAACATCATTGAACGTTGGATCGAGGTAGGCATCTTTATTATCTTGCACATTAGTTTATATAGCATACAATGGAATTGAGTTGATTTTTGCAGTCATACCTGTCTGTTGTGGTTTACCCTTGGCCATAGAGAGTTTTTCCCTCGTAACAGAATTGGCGACTCCACTGGGGAGAGATCTTCCTTCTAAGGGTTGAAGTAGTTTTTCTTCTTGCATTGCTCTTTTTCCTTTGTGTTTCTTGTCGTATCACTGCTTGACAGATTCCGTTCACTCTGAGTCTGATTTTTCAGCCTTTTTTCCCTTACCTCGCCTTGTTTTAAAGCCTGGAAACTGCTTTTGCATTGACAGTCGTGTATACACGCGTGTTGTCTCACTGCAAGCTGCGTATATATGCATTGTTCTCTTGTACAATGGTGCATATCACTTTCCCTTGATTGTTTGTTTGGTTTAGTGATTGTTGGTTGGGATTTGATGTTTGCTAAGCCTTCTTAGGTTTCTGTAGTGCCTGTTGAGCTTCTTTGGGTTGACAGGAAACCTATTTAGAGTTGAATTTATGGACGTAGTCTTTCTCATTGTTTTTCATTTCTGATTTGTCCTTGAACCCTGGGCTATTTGCTTGGCTTGTTGGTATTCTTCTTGAGTTATTTTGTTTATACACGGTAGAATTTATATATCAAGTTTCTTTTCAGTCCATGAATTTTCTCTTTAATATAATGAAAATACAAAAAAAATAGGCATTTTGCATTGGTTAACATTTTTTTCTTTGAACCTTTATAATTAGCTTAGTGCATTTAACGAAAGATTGCATTTTACTTCTAAATTGCAGAGTTGAAATTGAAAATTGCACTGATTTTATTAGCATATCATTCATTGAAAATTTAAAGATAGACTTTGCATTATATTCATATTTGTTTTCTTGAAGAGTCATAACATCATGTGTTTCACTTCCATACCCTTTTGAGTAATCACGAACAATAAAATTTACACTTTAAACTAAAATTGATTAGTCACGATTTTATTTTTAGGGTGCACAAACTAGTCTAGGATTTAGTGCCTTGGAATAGGATTTTGTGAGTAAACTTCTCCAAGGCAATTAAATCAATATATGTGTCTGAGACAGGGAGTTGAGAAGTCCATTGTATAATTGGTAAGATCAAGAGGCTCCGCTCACACCAGAGTTAATCACAAGGTCTCACGAAGTTAGTTGAAGGGATAACCCCTAGATACTCACCTAGCATCAGAGATATTTCTGTGGATTTATTCGTATTTGGGGATCTTGCTAGTACCCATACCTCTGTGAGAGGTGGTGCTTTCAAGGTTTTGGGCTTTGCTACCCTGCCCATACGGTGATCCGGACTTATGACTTCTCGCATGTGCATCGGTTATACAATGGTTTATTAGTTTCTTGACTTAGGTATCTCATAGGTTACTTGTAGGGGTTATTTTGCGTGTACCCTGGGTCAGATAGGCGTCGGACAACACACAACCTTTATGGAGGATTACCTCTCTAGGGGGATCTGATCGACTGGTTTTTAAGCCCATGAGGGCCCCTTAACTAATTCTATTAACTCTAAACTTTTGTGGGGAGTCTCAGGTCCCTCTTGGACGAGACATACCTTCTTTAGCGAGGGAGGCCACTCAACCACTTTAGCCCGTTTGCATGCATATTGGCCATTTGAATTTTTGGTATGTTCTTTGAATACTAGTTGGCCTTAGAATATTTTTATTTTTTTGAGTCATAAGTCATCGTGTAGTCGGACCAGCATCCTCGTCAGTCTCGTCGATTGTTACATTTACCACCAGATTTTGGGTTCTTGCCTTCTAAAAGGCATAGAGTTTTTTAGAAGTGGTACACACACATCCACCTTTCAAACTTGTGGTTCCACAAGGATGAGTACCGAGTCTAGTCTTCAGAACACTGGGAGTTCTTTGAATCCCATACCCACTATAGTTAATGGCACCTCTTCGACTCCTGTAGCTTCTACAGTTGTAGTGCTAGAGGCTTATATTGGTACTATGGCTCAGCCTATAGTTAATGCTTCATCTCTTACCTCGAACATTTTTGGGGGTTTCGGTCACTCGTCGAGTTACAATGTTCAGTCCATCCCTATGGCTTCTAGTCCATTTTATTATGGTATGCCTAACTTCACTTCGTAGTTTTCGACTGCCATCCCAGCTGTTGGCCCCAACGCTAGCCTTGGAATTGGGGGAACTACACCTCCTTACACTCCTTCCTCGTTTGGTGGTTCTCATATCTCCCAAACAAATCCTAATGAAGGAAGTGTCCATGTTCTTAACCTTGGGTCTAATCCTTCTACGACTAGATGGAACAACCCAGTTGGTGGAAAAGTTCCACCCTATATCCCTACCTCCTCGGTGTCGATTCCGACCAATACTTTTGACATAAAGAATCCACTTCAATCCTCTAGGTTCCCACCTGGAGGAGGTCAGTCTTACACTTTGGGCAACCCCCAACCCGGATCCAATCCGGCTGGGGGAAATTTTCACAATCCTTATCATAACATTCCTGCTGGAATGATGCCCAACCTACCCTATACGAATCAGCCCAAAGGAGGGCCTTATAATTCCGGACAGGGATTTGATTCTTACTAGAATCCTGGGTGGAATGCAGTTCCCAAAACACAATCTTTCGCAGGAGGATGGAGCCAAATTTTGTAACCCCATCTCCCTTTTCTGGCCACATCAATCTGCCAGACTTGTCTAAGTTAATGAACGACCTGGTGAGTCATGATCCCACATGGCCCCCTATCCCCACCAAACTTCCTTCAGACATTCCAAAGTTTGAGGGTAAGAATGAAAATGACTATGGTGAACACGTTACTACCTTTCACCTTTGGTGCTCAATGAATTCCATGAACCATGATTCTATTAGATTACGATTGTTTCAATGCACTCTCATTGGAGTTGCTTCACAATGGTACATTGAGCTACCTAGGGGGACATATGGGTCATTTAATAATTTGGTGGTGGCCTTTCTCAACCACTTTCATTTTCCCATTTGTTATGATTTTGGCCTCGAACTTTTGTCGACTTTATGCCAGGACACCGCCACTCACATCTCATATCATATCCAGGAGTGGCGTAGACGGAGGCAGTTGATTAATACTCCTATACCCCTGGCCTTTCTCCTAGAATGGTTCCTAAATTATTTGCACCCTTCTATATCGAAGGACGTTGCCACCTCCGTGGTCTCCAACGAGGAAGAAGCTATATTTAGAGCCCAATAGTTAGATTTAATATATGCTCAGTCTGGGATGTTATATCACCTTCTTCCAAAAGCACCGCGGTTAAATTACGATCCTAGGAAAAAATCCGGACCTCATGCCGATGACATTGTAGGGTCCACTAATGTAAATTCCACAGACTCGGTGACAAAATATGTCGGAGGATCAGCTTCGTCTACATCCTCCAAACCCACCCAGTCGACGGATGTACATTATGTGCAATCGTTGAAAAACCCAAATGGTGACCAACAACCAGATGGGAATAAAAGGAAAGGTCGAAACAATCGTAAGGGTGGGAAAAATGGTAACATGCCCAAGGAAGATAATAATGGGAAGCAGAATGATAATGCTGCAGAGGGAAAGAAAGAGAAATGTAAGGTGAAGTTTCCTTGTAAACTTTGTACCGATGACCACCTTACACATTTATGCCCCAAGTTCGTGGAGGCTGTGAGGCTTTTAAATGTACCAGCCGTTGTGGTGACGAATCCATTCCCACACAACCAGCACTTAGCCTCGAGCTCTTCGAATGCCGAAAATGTGCCTGGTGGAAGTCAAAACCCATTGTCGCAATATGGCGACCATGTTTGTATCAATATGGTCGACACAAAAATTGATATAGCCACCCGCTCTTGAGATTATAGCTCTTCAAAAGCTAGTACCGGTCTAGAAGCTCCTCCTCCTCCCCCTCCAGAGACGAACCTATGGATTGAGAAACCAGAGCCACTACCTTGTATTCTGAAAGGAGTACTCAAGCGCTCTACTCACAACCCTAATGCTAGAGCCGCCTAGAACTACTTTATCATTGAGGATCTGGGCCAAACCCCTTGTGCGATGTTGGCTTTGGAGGTACTCAAGACGTGTCCATCACAGAGGAATTCATTACTCTCTGCCTTAGGAGCTCTAGAACCTATTGGCTCGAAAGTTATCAAGTTTGACGTCACGGATGTGAAGCCTCACTTACCCTACCATGTGGCTTTCCAAATCCACATGGAGTATTCCAAGTATACTATCAAACGTGCAGTCGTTGATGAAGGTGTTTCCACCTGCATGAATTCCTTGGTCTATTGGAAAGCTCTCAATTCTCCGACCCTTTCCAAGTCGTCGAACATGTTGACTGCATTTGACGGTCACTCCTTCTGCCCTCACGGTATTCTCTCTGCCTTTCCGGTCCATTTAGGTGGGAAGACGATAGAGGTGGAGGTCGAGGTAGTTGATGCACCTCTTGATTATAAACTGTTATTAGGTCACAATTGGACCTATGCTATGGTCATTGTCATATCATTCGTCTTCCATACACTTTGAGTTCCTCATCAAGGGGATATCATGACTATCGATCAATTATCCTTTGCATACTCTAGTCCTAACGCATCTATTGGACCGTCGATCCCCGTGATCGACAACTCTCAGCCGAAAACTGAGAATATCGGTGTCAGAATGTATTCTTACCTCATGGGTACCATCAACTGCTCGACATCGATTCACCACGTTTACGCCGTGTCTAGTAGGCCTGATTTAGCAGGGATGTCCATTCCTTTCCACACTTCCTATCTTAGTGATCCGTGGACCCTACAGTCTCTGACTTCATCGAGTGAAGGTCAGTTGCATGCTGGCATGGCTATGCCACTATCGGTAGCGGAGATTGCGTATCAAGATGTTCTTGACTCTTCCACTGATCTCAATCCTGTTACCTCGCAGACAGACAAGGAGGATCCTGTTCTTAGGCCTGTATGGGCCACCTCATTGTCTTGTTTGCATGATTTCTTAGATGAGACTTTACCTTCGGATGAATCCATCCTCAAAGCCATGAATGGTTCCGAGAGACCTTAGGATGATATGCATCATCGATTTTATTTTCTCCCAAGTCTTGAAAGAATCGAGCAAGATGACTTTCAGTCTACCTTGAGTGAGATAGTCGGTCACGCCGTAGTTCCACTTGATATGCACGAAATTTATGCCAAAGGAAATATGGCGAGTATTTCTCCTACAGTCTCGATTGATATCTCTCGTACCCTTGGCAAGATTGAGAATGTAAATATAGGTGCATATTGTTCGCCAAAAGAAATTTTGATCTACACCGAACTCTTCAAAGAATTTCGATATGTATTCTCTTGGTCATATGAAGAGATGTCAGGGATTGACCCTCGTATTTTCAAACATGAGATTAGAAATTATCTTGATGCTAAACCTGTTCAACAACGTCTTAGAGATATAAATCCCAGGAAGTTCCTTGTTATTAAGGCAGAGGTGGAGAAGCTACTTAACGCTGGCTTCATCTACCCAGTTCCCTTGACCGAATGGGTATCCAACCTTGTTCCTATGAATAAAAATAAAGGAACCATCTGTGTGTGTATGGACTTTTGCACCCTGAACAAGGCTTGTCCTAAAGATAACTTCCCCACGCCTTTGATTGATCAGATTCTCGATGAATGTGCAGGAAGCGAGATATTTTCTTTTATGGACGGATTTTCAGGCTATAACCAAATCCAGATCAAACCTGAGGACCAACACAAGATGGCATTTATATATCCTTGGGGTACTTTTTCATACCAGAAAATGCCTTTCGGCCTAAAAAATGCCGGATCAACCTTTCAACGTGCCATGACTTTCTCTTTTCACGATCTCAAGAACATAGTCGAAGCCTACCTTGATGATCTTGCTGCTCACTCTTGCAAGAGAGTGGATCATTTTATACACCTTTGACTAGTTTTTGAAAGATGTCGTTACTATAGAATTTGGTTAAACCCTCACAAATGCATCTTTTGCGTTAAGTCTAGTCATCTCTTAGGATTTTTATTTTCCGAGACGGATCATGGTAGATCCTCTTAAGGTTGAGGCAATACTTCAGTTGCCTCCCTCGCGGATGATTAGACAGCTTCAAGGTTTACAGGGGAACTCTAACTTTCTATGTCGTTTCATAGTGAATTATGCCAATATCACTAAGGATTTCATGCACCTCTTGAATAAGGACACGCCTTTTATCTGGGATGAGTGAGCACAAGAGTCTTTTGATGCTTTGAAGAAAGCCTTGGTATCATCCCCTCTGCTGAAATCCCCTGATTACAGTAGATATTACTCATTGTATATTGTCTCACCTGCAGAGACGATTGGTATGGTTCTAGTTCAGGAGGATGATGAGCTCCATGAGCACGTCATATACTATCTTAGTCAAAATTTAGTCGTTCCTGAGATTAATTACTCTCACGTTGAAAAGATAGCTTTGGCTACCGTTCACACAGTCCAACGTTTACGTCACTATATATTTCTTTGCAAGACTATTGTGGTTGTTGATGTCAATCCATTTCAATACGTCCTTACCAGGCGTATCATAGGGGGGAATACAATAAATGGATTTTCATCTTACAAGAGTTCGATCTCGACTTTGCTTCGTCCAAGTCCAAGAAATCGCTATTTTTTGCAGAGTTAATATCCAATTTTCCATGATTAGACGAGGATGTTATCCATGTTGATTTGTTTGCGGATGAACACATTTTCCTTGTCTCATCGTTCGACCCCTGGTATGGAGACATTATTTTATATCTTCAAACCTTGAAGTTCGCTCAGAATCTCTCCCGAGATGATCGACGACGTGTTAAATACCAAGCCAAAAATTATACCATCGTCGGTGACACTTTGTATCGTTGAGGAGTAGATAATATCTTGTGTCGTTGCTTAACTCATGAGGAAGTCGATTTAGTCCTAAATGATTTCCACAAAGGGGCTTGTGGTGGTCACCTATCCGGGCTTGCGATAGCCCAAAAAATCCTACGAGCCGGTTATTTCTGACCTACTATCTTCAAAGATTGTATCAAAGCAGTTAAGAAGTGTCACCCCTACCATGTGTTCACTTGGAAAATGCGCTCGCATCCAACCCCTCTTCACCCAGTCATTACCGTCGGTCCCTTCACCAAGTGGGGGGTATATTTCGTCGATTGCAACCCAAATTCGGCTAGGGGGCATCAACACATTATCGTAGCCATCAACTACTTTACTTAGTGGGTCGAGGCCATGCCTACCATAAAATCTGATGGGAATACTGCAACCTTCTTTGTGTTCAACCAAATTATCACCCGGTTCGGTATCCTGAGTGAGATTGTCACTGATCATGGCAGTCACTTTCAAAATGAAATGATGATAAAACTAGGATCTAAGAAGGGGTTTAGACACGGTCATTCATCCCCTTATTACCCCCAGGAAAATGGGAAAGTAGAGGCCGTCAAGAAGTCTCTCAAGACCATTTTTCAAAAAACTATCAGTCGAAGTAATTCCAATTGGCACATCATGTTGTATCTCGCACTTTGGGCATACCGAACCTCGGTTAATACTGCCACCAGTTTTTCCCCTTTTCAGTTAGTGCACGGTGTGGAGTCGATCCTTCC
Source organism: Picea glauca (assembly GCA_000966675.3). Classification (NCBI taxonomy): domain Eukaryota; kingdom Viridiplantae; phylum Streptophyta; class Pinopsida; order Pinales; family Pinaceae; genus Picea; species Picea glauca. The sequence continues at coordinate 4,702 of JZKD02S1040853.1, read as the reverse complement.
TTTTGAATGCGAAATTCCTTCTCTCAATTTGGCAGTCAAGATCCTACCTGACACTTCAGACTTAGAGCGATGCCTTGTGAACTTAGAGAATCTTGACGAGCAATGTTGGGACGCCTTTACGGATATCGAGGAAAACAAGAAACGTGTCAAGGTTCAGTATGACAAGTCTATATGTCCCCGGTTGTATGCTGAGGGTGACTTGGTCCTCTTGTATGACCAAGCCAAAGAACCACTAGGGGCAGGCAAGTTTAAACCCATGTGGCACAGTCCTTACATCGTGCGACGTTTTCTAGAAAAATAAGCCTACAAGTTAGAGGATTAGCTTGCTTATCGAGTTTTCCCTTTGTTGGAAGATTTCAACGGAGTCTTTGGTCTACCTAAGATTCGCAGACGAAGCCAATCATCATACATAGAACTTAGCTTCCGCCGCTTGGGTGGTTTAAATCAAGTTGCAAGCTCTAGTGAGAGTGTTGACTTTTAAGTCTTCTCCAAGCTGTTTCCTTGAAGCCCGCTCTCTCCAGTTCCATCTCCTTCATCTCTATAATTGCAAAACCTTTCTTGCGTTTTCTGTACTCGTCTCCACTCATTCATTTTTATCTCCAACAGAAGAACGGAACATGAAAATAATACGTGTTCTTCTTCCCAATTCAATGCTTCTCACTATTCATCTTTGTGTTCTTCTCCTCCTCCTCTCCTCGACATCATGTCTAGGCACTCAGTTCGAGGATTGTCTTTCGAATACATCTACATGTGGGGTTGAATTTGGGTATCCCTTTGGGAAAAAAGGCAACGACTGCGGTGACTCTGAGTTTCAGTTATAGTCATGTGATTATGAGAGCCGTGCTCTGATGAACATCGGTGGGAATGAATATCACATATTGGAGTCCTCTTTCTTGGCTAATACTAGCATATATAATGTAATGACAATTGTTAATAACAATCTGTGGGCCAGTAACTGTAATCTTTCAGGTAACTACCCTCAATTCTGGAGGTCCGGCTCTCATTTTCAGGTTCTCGATACATACACTAATCTCACACTTTGGAAGCACTGCGATCAAGTCTCCGAGAACATCAGTGGATTACCAGCGTATAATTTTAGTTTATGTGGCAATGATTGGTACTATAGTTTGAGTCCCAATTTCAATATAGAGGGGACACCTTTCTGTGATGCATTTCAACTCCCAATTAAACAAAACCATTCTCAGCAGCCCATTAATAATAATACGTTACTAGCGCATGGCTTTGAGGTATCATGGCAGGTCGACTGGAATAGAGATCAAATATGTGGAGCTTCGGGATTGGATGAAGATCACTTTGATATCAATATCTTCATTCATCACAGGTTGCTCTGTCGGAGTTGCGCTGACAGCAATAGCAGTAGTATTATTCTTATCATTGTATGCAAAGAGGAGAAAACCTCCTCCCGGTAGCTCTACTTCAACGGTTGAGAAATTTCTAAAGAAATATGCTTATGAAATTCCAATCAGATATACCCACTCTCAACTCAAGAAGATCACAAACAACTTTGCAGAAAAGTTGGGAGAAGGAGGTTATGGTGTGGTGTATAAGGGAAAGCTTCCTAACGGAGCTTTAGTGGTTGTTAAGATTCTGGATAGGCAAAGGCACAGTGAGACCCAATTCATGAACGAAGTGGCCACCATTGGATGGGTCCATCACTTCAATTTGGTTCGGCTGTCGGGGTATTGCTTTGAAAGCATCACAAGTTCTCTGGTATACGAGTACATGGTTAATGGATCTCTTGAGAAGTTTATATTTGCTGAAAAAGGGAAGGAGCAAGTCTTAAGCTGGGAACAATTGTATTCAATTGCTTTGGGTGCGGCTCGTGGAATTGCATATTTACACCAATATTGCGAGAAGCGGATCATACACTTCGACATAAAACCTCACAACATATTGTTGGACGCTGACTTCACACCAAAAGTTTCTGATTTTGGTCTTGCAAAACTTTGTGGGAAGGAAGACGACCATATATCAATGACGGCCAGTAGAGGGACGCCTGGATATGTTGCGCCAGAGTTGTGTGACGGAGATATGGGTCCTATTACAGATAAATCAGATGTCTACAGTTTCAGAATGATTTTGTTAGATATTGTTGGGGGAAGAAAGAACATCGATCCGAAGGTGTGCTGTTCTAGCCAGATTTTCTTTCCCGATTGGGCTTTCAAGCTGCTTCAGAGTGAGGAGTTAGCAAGGACATTGAGAGGAGAAGTAGAAATGGAAGCAGAATATGAGCAGAAGGCAAGGAGACTCGCCAAAGTTGGATTGTGGTGCATCCAGTACAACCAGAAAGATCGTCCTTGCATGAGTATGGTTGTTCAAATGCTAGAAGGAAATGGAGACAATGTACCCAATCCTCCCCCATGTTTCAATTCCCCACCTACACCGGAAAAACCTCTGCTATTTTCCATGGAAAGATCTTGTTCAATTTATATTGACTGCTTAGATGTTTATTCAAG
>JZKD02S1040852.1:68815-95388 GCA_000966675.3 Picea glauca | reverse complement strand
ATATATATATATATATATATATATATATATATATCAACACATTTGTACATACATTTTTTAAAAATTAAAAATTTTCTAAAGGGATTTGATACATTAGTGAGGAATGAGTAGTTTTTCACCAGTGACAAAGGTTCAATTCCCACAAGGGCATTGGCCCCTGAGGTTTCCATGGGGGCACCTAGAGATAGTGCTCTAAAGTGTGGCTACACCTAGACGAATTATATTAAATGATATCGGGACCTTTGCACACATAAGTGGATCAAAGCTTATCCGGATTTGATCATTATATTGTTTGTCATATATCTTGATCCTTTCAGAGTGGAAAAAATTGGAGGAATCAGCTTGTAGGGCCATTTTAGTGGCAGGTCCCAGTTTGGAAAATTGGGGTATGGAACCTTCTAAGGTCATTTTGAGGCATCAAATGACATTTTTTGGGATTCAAAATTCCTCAGCACATTTTCGACCCCATGACGCTATTCTACAAATCAAGACCTTTCCAACAGTGCAAAAATTGTGTCAATCAACGCTCGTATGCAAAGGTTATGCCTCTCGCAAGTTGACTTGCTATGTTGACCACCATCGTACGAGAAGATGCCACGTCAACCCACGTTATCCATGCATATAGGGCTAGCCATGTATGTACTTTCAATCAGATTCTAGAAGGTCAAAAATTCTATCACAGTTGAGGGTTGAGGAAGTCAAAAACCTACCCCTAGATGAATATCAGGCTATGTTAAATACTTGGCCATTAAGAGGAGAAGGGGTTCCATTCTATACTATTGTATTTCATTCCATAGCTCAGTAGAGAAACTAGGAGTGGGAGATTAGAGAGCATAACAAAGGGGGTTAATGTTATGTAGCAGCCTAACAGGCCACAGGTCTTAGGTAACCCCATATAAAGTGCTTTCTCATTTGTACTTCCATTGTTTCCATACCAGAGAAAAGAGCGCAGAGCAGCCTCACCTTCTAGCTGGGTTTTCTCCCGTAAAGGTTTTCCAGAGCAAATCTTTGTGTCATTTTTTGGATGGTGTGTGATTGTATTTTTTTGTTCTCTATTTTCCGCATTTTATCTATTTCATGCATAAGCAGAAAATCAATAATTAAATATTCTAGAAATCTACAGGAATTTAACCTTCATAGGTAGATTTCAGTTTTATTTATCATATATATTGTGACAAATAGTTCTAATGGAATATCCATGACAGTTTACAGATCAAAATCCCACCCTCGTGTCAAAGCAATGGGGTTAAATGGAATACCAAAACCCTTTACTAGTCCTTGCCATGACAGGGAATAGAGCTATTGTTGTGCAGTCAAACCTGTTTAACTGCACATGAGTAACCAATTTGTTTACAATGTTTTCTAATACTTTGTAACATTTACAATGAGTTCAAATCCAGAGGGGGTAGGGTATGTATATCTCCGTAGACTTTACCAGTCAAATCGTTGGGCGGAGGGGGTCCCTTGTCCCCCAAACAAGGGAGTCTCATATACCAATTTGGTGTGGCTTGACCATGCCCTTAAAAATAGATTATTATTATATTAAATTTAATATCTTGAAAATAGATTTTTTTAAATATTTAAAATTTAATGATTTTATTTATAATTGGTTAAAAAGAATGAAGTGACACTATGTCCTAAGAAATTGTGGGGAAAAAAATATAAATAAAAAGAAAAAATTACATCCTATCATCTCCGAGGAACCAACTACGGGTTGGTGGTTTTCATTAATTGAGAATAGAGTCAACCTAAAGTTTCATCATTCAAATCCGCATGCAAAATCATCCTCTAGATATTGCTAAAATCATCGTCCAAAAGAATTGCTAGTACTATGCATTAATATCTCTAAGGCATTAAGAAATACTTCACACATCACATTGCAATATTATATTCTTGAGTTATATTCTGGAGTTAGTTGATTTTACTGCTGGTTTTATTTGTAAAGAACGATTCGAGAGCACATGAACTCTATAGCATTGCGAAGGTTTTAGCATGCTGAGAGATCGCATAAGTATGAAATAAGGAATTGAAAATTCAAAGTAATCATAGATTTAAGGAAAAAAAGATGTAAAGTGCTCCTCATGGTAGTTTTGCTTACATGCCTTCCATCCTCCTATACTTGGGTTTTAAAGAACTAAAAAGATGTAAAGTGCTCCTCATGGTAGGTTTGCTTACATGCCTTCCATCCTCCTATACTTCGGTTTTAAAGAACTAATGTATGAATGTAATTTTTTTCAGGTAGGTGGTTGTGAATCTTCATTACAGCTTTGTTAAATATCATTTTCATTTTGTCAAATGTTTGTGGTTTATTGGTTGTAGGAAATTCGATCTCTTCCCTCAGTGCAACAATTTTCGACTTACCACAAGTAACTTCATGTTCAAGCCTTTTTGTTTGAGAATTTGTACATTTTAATATTTTTCAATGGGTAACCCAAATCGGTTTACTTATGATTGCATTCACTGTTTAATGATAGGATCAAAACAATTGGAATTAAACTTTAAGGTTGCCCCTCTTTCTATCATTGTGAAGCAGAATTCCCAAAATGTTGGAATCTGGGATGCTAGTGGTGATAGAGAAACATAGGGATTGTAGAGTTCAAGTAGATGTTGGTAGTTGACAATATGCAAGCCATCACAATGCACATGATCAGCTATATGGGAAAGAAAAGTTATGGATTATGGTGGCAAGAGATGTCATATAATCCTAAAGTTCTTTCTGGGTGCTTTGAGGATTCACTTAAGGAGTTGAAGCCTAAAGTGCTTCCTATCTACACCCAACTTGTGAAGGAGTTTGTGGTGTTTGAGTAGTAGCTCACTTTGTTTCCCAATCCTACATACCCCAACAAGGTATTCCTCTACTCTACAACTTCTTATGGTTCCATGAGCCATATCGCTAAGTAGTTAGCAATTAGTTATCATCATAACATGGCGAGTTTTATGTTCATGTGCTTATTCCTGTGATATATGTTCCCAACCCAGATGGGATTATTAACTACCATCCTTCTTTTTTCAAGTTTGATAGGTTGGGTGTGAGGGTGCTTGCAGTCATGGCTTTTCCATGGATTAAGAAAGACACATATATGATCATGAAGATGGCAATTGAAATCATTTGAAACTCTTGTAGGCATTGTTATCATTTATTCATTCATATTGATAACATGTATACTAGAATGTTTGATTGTTGTAGTAATGCACCATCTAAGTGGGTTGATCCCTACTTCAGGGTTTGAGCATTCCACTGGAATCCCAATGAATATTAAGGAGATGTTTAATATCATCTCTAATTTTCTCACATACAAAGATGCCTACTGGTTGGAACTTTCAAAATTGTGTTGGATGTCAAAGGACACCCTCAAATAGATTTCCCAAGGAGAATCTGGTAGTTATTGATTAGCTAACAAGGCATAAGAGTGACTATGGATGATGTGTAAATTGATATGGATATTCCATTGGAACAATTTGTCACAAAAAATCTCACAATATTATAAAATCTATTATTATATTGTGTTTTACTTAGATTCCATATTTAATTTTATTGTCTTAATGTGTAAAATACTAAATAAACTAAAACTGAAAATGAAGGAGATAAGCAAATAACACACCATCCACTCAACGAACACAAGATGTACCCTAGGAAAACCCAATATGGGAAAAACTCAGCTAGAAGGCAAGGCCTATGCTCTACTCATTTCTTCTTAGTTGTAAAATGAAAATAAAAAGAAAGGGGTGCTTGCTATGGATTTTCCATGGACACTATGTCTAGCATGGTTTCTATAAGATATTCTACTTCCTATGTTTTGCTTCAATGTCCCACTCTCAGTGCTTTGATTTCTTATGGAACAACACTCAATACAATAAGAATGGAGTCCTTTCCTTTCCTAGCATCCCAATCACTTAACATGACCTAATAGTTTTCTAGGGTTAGGTTTTTTTGCATACCTCATTGATTTGTAAACTATCATGGATATTCCATTGGAATAGTTTGTCACAATAGATATTACAATGTTCTAAAATATTTTATCATGCAATTTATTTCCTTTAGGTCTCATATTTATTATTACTAGCCTAGTGCTTGAATTTATGGAAATAACTGAAATTGAAATGAAAGTGCAACCAAATGAACACATCATCCACACAAATAAACATAATATGTGACTTGGGAAACCCGATACATGAGAAAATCCAACTATAAGGTGAGGCTTATGCTATGCTCTCTTTTCTTTAGTTAAGAAATGTAAGTACAACCCCTTCTCTTCCTAGCAACCCAGTATTTAACATAACCTAATAGATGTCTAGGGTTAGTGACACAGAGAGAAAACACCCCACTACCCTTATGAGTACTTATGCATTAAAAACTTTTTCTCTTGCACAATATTGGGAAGGAAGTTGCTCTCGACCTTCTTCTGTTGCATATCATCACACAAATTTATCCACATAGAGAGATTCTACAACCCCTAGGATTGCACATCTACCAATGCTTTCTCTTCTATCACACACCCATGCCTACTCCCCTGTACCATAATCAAATAAACACTATAGAACACCAATATGTACTAACCATTCTATGACACATTCTCTTGCCGCAACTCGCGGGTTTCTTTTGCTGCAACTCGAGGGTTTCCTTTTGCAACAACTTGTAGGTTTCTTTTTGTTGCAACTCAAGGATTTCCTTTTACTGCAATTCAAGAGTCATAGTCTGTATAATGCATTCTACATTAGTTATATTCACATCCTCTCTATTCTACCTTCGTCGTAACATCACCCTTCAAGTTGTGCCACCCAATCCTGAAATGAATGGTCAACTTATAAACCAAGGAAACATCCCTATATGCAAACCTCTCAGATCTATGGGACACATACACACTTTAGTGATCATCCAAAACTCTCTATGTTCATATTCTTATTTTGATGACAACGCTCATTCCCATGATCTTCTTCCACCGAGCTCTCACTACAACAATGTACTTCTCAATACTGTGATCAAGGGTTACTTCACAAACCCAAGGATCCTCCCACACATGTAGAGAATCATTAGTCCATACACAACTTTTCCAAATACCTGTGCCCACCTACAAGTTATCATAAATTCAAGCACGACCTTATACAGATCCATGCTGACTTGCATAACAATATCACAATGGAAATATCCTCTACTGGGATTTAATCATTCAACAATAGAATTTAAATTGCATCAATTCATGCTAACAACACAACAAGATAACATCACACATGATTCGTCTGTACACGCAAGGTTTAGATCTGCAAATCCTAATTCTTTTATTCATTTTCACACATAATAAATTACATAGGCTCCATGGCCGCATATGAGCTTACAATTTCATTGGGTTGTCAGGCCTAGAGGCCATGGCAACCTCAACCATTTCTTTTCTCCCTTCCTTGCATGATATTTCTTCCTCTTGCAAGATATTTCATCCAACAACTAGACGTTGTGTTTATTTACCTTCAGAAACAGCTCTCTTTCAAATTCCAACGAACCCTTCATGCCCTTTCAGCTTCTGCTTCAAATTCATCCTCTTATCAACGAGTCTTCTCCTGCAACATGACCTTCCATCTTCCACACAACAGTGTGCACCTCTTCAACATGTCCTCTTCTTTTGTAATGGTTGAGCTTCTCTCGATTTACCTTCATGAAACATGTATCCAATATTCATGTCTCCTCCCATGCACTTGTCTTCTATAGCAACACATCAATCCCAAAGAAACATATCCATGCGTCGATCCTATAACATTGCCTCCATATGCTCCACTCTCACAATCTACAATATTATTATGATTTTCAACAATGTTGTCACTTCTTGTAGTCTGTCACATTCTATCGACATTCATATCTTACAACAAATGATCACTACCATAACAAAATTGTCATGTTTCATATCCACCTTCACCATGGCATCCCCAAGATGACTATGATGCTCTTGCATCAGTTAGGGTTAAGGTTTTTGCATCTCTCAACCCTCAATTAGTATTAGGGTCTTGGACCCTCTAAAATATTCTTGAAAGTCCACACATTATTATCCCAACATTTGTGAGTAATGGGGGTTGACATGGCATCCTCTTGATACCATGGTGGTCAATAGGGTAGGTCAACTTGCTGAAGGCATAACTTCTTCTTACAAATTTTGATTAAGAAAAATTTCACACCGTTGGAAAATTTTTGGTGTGTAGAATAATGTAAAATTTTTGGTGTAGAATAGTGTAATTTTTTTTTCCGATAAAAGCTATGCTTTCAACGTTTTGACCCTAAAAAGTGCCATTTGATGCCTCAAACTAGATCTAGAAGGTTTCAGAACCCAAATCACCAAAATGGGACTTGCCCCTAACATGCGCTTTGTAGGCCAATTCCTCCATTTTTTCCACCCAAAAAGTACTAAGATAGATTAAATTATATAATGATCCATTATGGATCACTCAACCCCAATCAATGTTAGGGTTTTGGATCCTATAGAATATTCTTGAAAGTCCACACATGACTAGACATGTGTGAGTAATGGATGCTAACATGNGCTATGTTAAATACTTGGCCATTAAGAGGAGAAGGGGTTCCATTCTATACTATTGTATTTCATTCCATAGCTCAGTAGAGAAACTAGGAGTGGGAGATTAGAGAGCATAACAAAGGGGGTTAATGTTATGTAGCAGCCTAACAGGCCACAGGTCTTAGGTAACCCCATATAAAGTGCTTTCTCATTTGTACTTCCATTGTTTCCATACCAGAGAAAAGAGCGCAGAGCAGCCTCACCTTCTAGCTGGGTTTTCTCCCGTAAAGGTTTTCCAGAGCAAATCTTTGTGTCATTTTTTGGATGGTGTGTGATTGTATTTTTTTGTTCTCTATTTTCCGCATTTTATCTATTTCATGCATAAGCAGAAAATCAATAATTAAATATTCTAGAAATCTACAGGAATTTAACCTTCATAGGTAGATTTCAGTTTTATTTATCATATATATTGTGACAAATAGTTCTAATGGAATATCCATGACAGTTTACAGATCAAAATCCCACCCTCGTGTCAAAGCAATGGGGTTAAATGGAATACCAAAACCCTTTACTAGTCCTTGCCATGACAGGGAATAGAGCTATTGTTGTGCAGTCAAACCTGTTTAACTGCACATGAGTAACCAATTTGTTTACAATGTTTTCTAATACTTTGTAACATTTACAATGAGTTCAAATCCAGAGGGGGTAGGGTATGTATATCTCCGTAGACTTTACCAGTCAAATCGTTGGGCGGAGGGGGTCCCTTGTCCCCCAAACAAGGGAGTCTCATATACCAATTTGGTGTGGCTTGACCATGCCCTTAAAAATAGATTATTATTATATTAAATTTAATATCTTGAAAATAGATTTTTTTAAATATTTAAAATTTAATGATTTTATTTATAATTGGTTAAAAAGAATGAAGTGACACTATGTCCTAAGAAATTGTGGGGAAAAAAATATAAATAAAAAGAAAAAATTACATCCTATCATCTCCGAGGAACCAACTACGGGTTGGTGGTTTTCATTAATTGAGAATAGAGTCAACCTAAAGTTTCATCATTCAAATCCGCATGCAAAATCATCCTCTAGATATTGCTAAAATCATCGTCCAAAAGAATTGCTAGTACTATGCATTAATATCTCTAAGGCATTAAGAAATACTTCACACATCACATTGCAATATTATATTCTTGAGTTATATTCTGGAGTTAGTTGATTTTACTGCTGGTTTTATTTGTAAAGAACGATTCGAGAGCACATGAACTCTATAGCATTGCGAAGGTTTTAGCATGCTGAGAGATCGCATAAGTATGAAATAAGGAATTGAAAATTCAAAGTAATCATAGATTTAAGGAAAAAAAGATGTAAAGTGCTCCTCATGGTAGTTTTGCTTACATGCCTTCCATCCTCCTATACTTGGGTTTTAAAGAACTAAAAAGATGTAAAGTGCTCCTCATGGTAGGTTTGCTTACATGCCTTCCATCCTCCTATACTTCGGTTTTAAAGAACTAATGTATGAATGTAATTTTTTTCAGGTAGGTGGTTGTGAATCTTCATTACAGCTTTGTTAAATATCATTTTCATTTTGTCAAATGTTTGTGGTTTATTGGTTGTAGGAAATTCGATCTCTTCCCTCAGTGCAACAATTTTCGACTTACCACAAGTAACTTCATGTTCAAGCCTTTTTGTTTGAGAATTTGTACATTTTAATATTTTTCAATGGGTAACCCAAATCGGTTTACTTATGATTGCATTCACTGTTTAATGATAGGATCAAAACAATTGGAATTAAACTTTAAGGTTGCCCCTCTTTCTATCATTGTGAAGCAGAATTCCCAAAATGTTGGAATCTGGGATGCTAGTGGTGATAGAGAAACATAGGGATTGTAGAGTTCAAGTAGATGTTGGTAGTTGACAATATGCAAGCCATCACAATGCACATGATCAGCTATATGGGAAAGAAAAGTTATGGATTATGGTGGCAAGAGATGTCATATAATCCTAAAGTTCTTTCTGGGTGCTTTGAGGATTCACTTAAGGAGTTGAAGCCTAAAGTGCTTCCTATCTACACCCAACTTGTGAAGGAGTTTGTGGTGTTTGAGTAGTAGCTCACTTTGTTTCCCAATCCTACATACCCCAACAAGGTATTCCTCTACTCTACAACTTCTTATGGTTCCATGAGCCATATCGCTAAGTAGTTAGCAATTAGTTATCATCATAACATGGCGAGTTTTATGTTCATGTGCTTATTCCTGTGATATATGTTCCCAACCCAGATGGGATTATTAACTACCATCCTTCTTTTTTCAAGTTTGATAGGTTGGGTGTGAGGGTGCTTGCAGTCATGGCTTTTCCATGGATTAAGAAAGACACATATATGATCATGAAGATGGCAATTGAAATCATTTGAAACTCTTGTAGGCATTGTTATCATTTATTCATTCATATTGATAACATGTATACTAGAATGTTTGATTGTTGTAGTAATGCACCATCTAAGTGGGTTGATCCCTACTTCAGGGTTTGAGCATTCCACTGGAATCCCAATGAATATTAAGGAGATGTTTAATATCATCTCTAATTTTCTCACATACAAAGATGCCTACTGGTTGGAACTTTCAAAATTGTGTTGGATGTCAAAGGACACCCTCAAATAGATTTCCCAAGGAGAATCTGGTAGTTATTGATTAGCTAACAAGGCATAAGAGTGACTATGGATGATGTGTAAATTGATATGGATATTCCATTGGAACAATTTGTCACAAAAAATCTCACAATATTATAAAATCTATTATTATATTGTGTTTTACTTAGATTCCATATTTAATTTTATTGTCTTAATGTGTAAAATACTAAATAAACTAAAACTGAAAATGAAGGAGATAAGCAAATAACACACCATCCACTCAACGAACACAAGATGTACCCTAGGAAAACCCAATATGGGAAAAACTCAGCTAGAAGGCAAGGCCTATGCTCTACTCATTTCTTCTTAGTTGTAAAATGAAAATAAAAAGAAAGGGGTGCTTGCTATGGATTTTCCATGGACACTATGTCTAGCATGGTTTCTATAAGATATTCTACTTCCTATGTTTTGCTTCAATGTCCCACTCTCAGTGCTTTGATTTCTTATGGAACAACACTCAATACAATAAGAATGGAGTCCTTTCCTTTCCTAGCATCCCAATCACTTAACATGACCTAATAGTTTTCTAGGGTTAGGTTTTTTTGCATACCTCATTGATTTGTAAACTATCATGGATATTCCATTGGAATAGTTTGTCACAATAGATATTACAATGTTCTAAAATATTTTATCATGCAATTTATTTCCTTTAGGTCTCATATTTATTATTACTAGCCTAGTGCTTGAATTTATGGAAATAACTGAAATTGAAATGAAAGTGCAACCAAATGAACACATCATCCACACAAATAAACATAATATGTGACTTGGGAAACCCGATACATGAGAAAATCCAACTATAAGGTGAGGCTTATGCTATGCTCTCTTTTCTTTAGTTAAGAAATGAAAGTACAAAGAAACGAGCACTCAATATGGCGTTTCCATGGACATTGTGGCCTGAATGGCTACTACAAAATATTTTACCTCCTTTGTTATGCTCTAGTATCCCACTCATAGATTTTTTTCTCAACTATGGAACAACAAAAGTACTAAAAGAATGGAACCCCTTCTCTTCCTAGCAACCCAGTATTTAACATAGCCTAATATATGTCTAGGGTTAGTGATGCAAAGAGAAAACACCCCACTACCCTTATGAGTACTTATGCATTAAAAACTTGTTCTCTTGCACAATATTGGGAAAGAAGTTGTTCTCGACCTTCTTCTGTTTCATATCATCACACAAATTTATCCACATAGAGAGATTCTACAACCCCTAGGATTGCATATGTACCAATCCACATAGAGAGATTCTACAACCCCCAGGATTGCACATCTACCAATGCTTTCTTTTCTATTACACACCCATGCCTACTCCCCTGTACCATAATCAAATAAACACTATAGAACACCAATATGTACTAACCATTCTATGACACATTCTCTTGCCGCAACTCGCGGGTTTCTTTTGTTGCAACTCGAGGGTTTCCTTTTGCAAGAACTTGTAGGTTTCTTTTTGTTGCAACTCAAGGATTTCCTTTTACTACAATTCAAGAGTCACAGTCTGTATAATGCATTCTACATTAGTTATATTCACATCCTCTCTATTCTACCTTCGTCGTAACATCAGCCTTCGAGTTGTGCCACCCAATCCTGAAATGAATGGTCAGCTTATAAACCAAGGAAACATCCTTATATGCAGACCTCTCAAATCTATGGGACACATACACACTTTAGTGATCATCCAAAACTCTCTATGTTCATATTCTTATTCTGATGACCATGCTCATTCCCATGATCTTCTTCCACCGAGCTCTCACTACAACAATGTACTTCTCAATCCTGTGATCAAGGGTTACTTCACAAACCCAAGGATCCTCCCACACATGTAGAGAATCATCAGTCCATACACAACTTTTCCAAATGCATGTGCCCACCTACAAGTTATCATAAATTCAAGCACGGCCTTCTACAGATCCATGTTGACTTTCATAACAATATCACAATGGAAATATCCTCTACTGGGATTTAATCATTCAACAATAGAATTTAAATTACATCAATTCATGCTAACAACACAACAAGATAACATCACACATGATTCGTCCGTACACACAAGGTTTAGATCTGCAAATCCTAATTCTTTTATTCATTTTCACACATAATAAATTGCATAGGCTCCATGGCTACATATGAGCTTACAATTTCATTGGGTTGTCAAGCCTAGAGGCCATGGCAACCTCAACCATTTCTTTTCTCCCTTCCTTGCATGATATTTCTTCCTCTTGCAAGATATTTCATCCAACAACTAGACGTTGTGTTTATTTACCTTCAGAAACAGCTCTCTTTCAAATTCCAACGAACCCTTCATGCCCTTTCAGCTTCTGCTTCAAATTCATCCTCTTATCAACGAGTCTTCTCCTGCAACATGACCTTCCATCTTCCACACAACAGTGTGCACCTCTTCAACATGTCCTCTTCTTTTGTAATGGTTGAGCTTCTCTCGATTTACCTTCATGAAACATGTATCCAATATTCATGTCTCCTCCCATGCACTTGTCTTCTATAGCAACACATCAATCCCAAAGAAACATATCCATGCGTCGATCCTATAACATTGCCTCCATATGCTCCACTCTCACAATCTACAATATTATTATGATTTTCAACAATGTTGTCACTTCTTGTAGTCTGTCACATTCTATCGACATTCATATCTTACAACAAATGATCACTACCATAACAAAATTGTCATGTTTCATATCCACCTTCACCATGGCATCCCCAAGATGACTATGATGCTCTTGCATCAGTTAGGGTTAAGGTTTTTGCATCTCTCAACCCTCAATTAGTATTAGGGTCTTGGACCCTCTAAAATATTCTTGAAAGTCCACACATTATTATCCCAACATTTGTGAGTAATGGGGGTTGACATGGCATCCTCTTGATACCATGGTGGTCAATAGGGTAGGTCAACTTGCTGAAGGCATAACTTCTTCTTACAAATTTTGATTAAGAAAAATTTCACACCGTTGGAAAATTTTTGGTGTGTAGAATAATGTAAAATTTTTGGTGTAGAATAGTGTAATTTTTTTTTCCGATAAAAGCTATGCTTTCAACGTTTTGACCCTAAAAAGTGCCATTTGATGCCTCAAACTAGATCTAGAAGGTTTCAGAACCCAAATCACCAAAATGGGACTTGCCCCTAACATGCGCTTTGTAGGCCAATTCCTCCATTTTTTCCACCCAAAAAGTACTAAGATAGATTAAATTATATAATGATCCATTATGGATCACTCAACCCCAATCAATGTTAGGGTTTTGGATCCTATAGAATATTCTTGAAAGTCCACACATGACTAGACATGTGTGAGTAATGGATGCTAACATGACATTCGCTCGATATCATCATGGTCAACATGATAGGTCAACTTGTGGGAAGCATAACTTCTGCATGCAAACTTCAATCGCGGTGATCTTCACACAGTTGGAAAGTTATCTGAGTATATACAATGTTGAGAGACTAAAGCTATGCTTACAAAGTTTTGACCCCCAAAAATGACCATTTAGGAACTCAAATAGGATCTGAAAGGTTTTGGACCCCAAATCACCAAAGTCAGACTTGCCCAGTGGACCCTACAAGCTAATAGCTCCAATTTTTCCAACCATAAAGTACCAACATTGATGAAAAATTATATATGATCCATTTCAGATCATACCTCCCATTTAGGGAGGCTTTATGTCCCCAAAATCTTCTATTGAAGGAGATGAGGAATTTTTTTCTCTATCTTCTCCCTAGAGCAACACTTGTCCTTTCCTGGAAGTTGTCCTTTGAACCCAACTACCAGAGTTCATATTTCCCATGTTTTGTTGTTATGGACTTGTTATATAAAACTTTATATTCTACTATATCTACCTAAGCTTCTAGTGCAAGGTCTTATATGGTAGGTAAGACTTGCTCATCAATTTCCTCGTCTAACATGGAACACTCATATAGTTTCACTTTTTCCACATTCACTATTGAGTAAATGGGAATATATGGGAGTACACTAAGTTTGCAGGCATTATCACCTACCTTCTCCAATGCTTCCAAAGGACTATACCATAGAGCCTTAATCTTCTTACTTGGACCATGTAGCCTTTCTTTGTTTAGATACTGTTATCCCGAACTCCTAGGTATAACTAAGGAGATGATGTCTCAGGGCCCTCAGGTTGCGGACATGGATCACCGAGAGACAACTTGACCAATAATGTCTACTTGCACAAACATAGATCCACCTCGCCACCACAGTTCCAGGTTCATCACAACGGTATCCACCACATCATGCTTTCGAAAGAAATTGGGTCTTGCTCCATGAGGTACAAGCTAGGTATCATGGTGAGTGTCATTACAATATTTAAGGCATTTGAGTTTGTTGCATCTATAAGGACTTTTGATTATGTAACATTTTCTTGGACATTATGCTCTTTGCCCCGTTTCACTTTGGTGGTTGACATTGCACCCAAGTAAGTGGGTCACCCTAAGGGATATGCTTGCTACTAGGAGGTCCTCTTGAATATTCATCATTCCATTCCCGACCATACTTGTCACTTTCTATGCTTCATCCCCTCATCCCCTTACCTTTTGGGACTTTCGGGTGTACTGACCCAATAAGGGATTGTTCCTCATTACATGGGAAG
Organism: Picea glauca; assembly: GCA_000966675.3. NCBI lineage: Eukaryota > Viridiplantae > Streptophyta > Pinopsida > Pinales > Pinaceae > Picea > Picea glauca. The sequence goes on along the minus strand of JZKD02S1040852.1, from coordinate 81,585 downwards.
AAGGGGTTGAAGGCCTAGATGCTTGTCGCTGGAAGAAGATAAAATCCAATCATGAACCTTCTAGATGCTCTCCCAGGGATCCAAAGGACAATGAAATGTCTCTCATAAGAAACTGATGGGACCCATAAAAAACAACTAATGCAAAATTCCAACCAAGGCGGAGCATGTGTGGGCACAATTTTTCATGCTTAGGTAGAAGCCCCACACATGGTTTCAGCTTAGGGAAGCATGATGTGACCAAGATAAAGTCAAGGTGGGCATTGTTTTTCATGCTTAGGTAGAAGCCCCACATTGGCTTCAACTTGGAGTTTCCCCTCTTGTGTTGGATTTATTCTTCACTAAAGCGAGGGGAGGGTTTATCTAAGCTGACAATGGATAAACTCTCCCACCATTGTCACCATCCAATGGATTGGGTCAAGCCTTTCCCAACCTACAGTTTGTGCGATAAAATTTTGGCGTCGTTTCCAGGGAGGATTTTGAATCCTCTTTCGTGCCCTAACCACACTTTGGCAAGTTACCATCCTGAAGCCTTTACCCCTAGTTTTCCTGGCGACTCCACTTGAAGGACGTTCCCCTTCCACCCTTGATGAGATCCTCTTGAAGTTCATTTGGCGACTCCACCTTCCCAGAATCTGTCTTCCATTAATAATTTTCCTTTAGTGAGATTCTAACCTTCTAAGGTTTACTGAAGAAGGCCTCCTCTCAAGTCTCTTGTTATCAAAACTCTATTCCAAGGTACCCTTCCCCTTGCTCCAATGGCTCACCCTTGGAAAAAATATCTTTACAATCCCTTGAACATGGCCTCCATTCTCGGATATCCCAATACTATGTCGAAAGAGTCTCATAAATGGTTGCCAAAGTTTCCAGGAAATAATGTGGTCACTGTTGATGATCATCTCTATGCCATGGGTCTAGACACAGAAAATGCAGAAGTGGAACATGAGGATGTGGCAATGAAGCTACTAGCCTCATCATTAACCGAATATGCTCAGAGGTGGTTTAGAGACTTACTCGACAATCACATAGCATCTTATGAAGACTTTTCCAAGTTATTCAAGAACAGATGGACAATGAAGAAAGACAACAAAATGATTGTAGCATAGTTTAATTGGATAAATAAGAAGGAGAATGAAAAAAAATTGAATTTGACAACAGATTTGATAGATTGTATAAACAAATCCCGACAGATCTGCGTCCTATAGCTACAATTGTTTGTCTCCTTTACATGAATGCATTTGATGGGAAATTTTGTTTCATTCTAAAGGACAAGAATCCCACCACCTTGGCACAAGCCAAAGAGTACAATGCATAAATTGAAGAGAACCTCCCTAACTCGAAGGTCGATCCTTTTCAGTATCCTCATGCCAATGCAGAGACAAAGACTAAGGTTTCCAATATAATTACTCCATATCCAATTGCTCTCTTGACTCAGAAGATAGATCAGATGAGTACTCAGTTTATCCAAGCTCAGAATCAAATCATGGGTCGATTAACCACTGTGAAAAGGAATCAATCTACCTCTAGACCTCAATTTTCTAGACAACATAGAGATGCCACAGTTTGGAAACCAAGGCCTCAACAAGAGGCAAAGGCTCCTGATACATTGAACTCGGTTGGAATGGTCAACACATAGAAAATACCATGGTGTTCTCCATGTCAAGAACTTCACTGAGAGGATGAATGCCCCTGAGAAGATGAAGACTCTCCTGATAGTATGAAATCCATGGATATGATTTGTAACTTCCAAGAGGAGGAGATCACACAGAAACAGATTGAAAAATCCAAAAGAAAGGGTGAAAGAGAGGGAAGACTTCGGGTGTTAAACCAGTTGATAGATGATTAGAGAAAGAAACCGAGAAAGAGGGAATTTTTGACATACACTAGAAGAAATAAATATTCAATTCCTCTGTCATAACCTTCTGCTCCCCCTCATCCAAAATCAATTGATCCTCCTCCATATACAGAGAAGGTGGTCCTATCGCTTCCACCTCTAGTACATGACTTAATTCCAAATCCAACTCCAATAGAAGATGATATTTAGTTGAACATAGGCGTTGCAACGATGTTTGGGAAGTTGAATATGATGGTCCCCGTAACATAAATGTGCAAAATTCCTTCTATGAGGAGGGGAATCTCAAAGTTATTACAGGTACTAACCAAGAAGGAGGACCCTCCAATCATTTTTAACACCATGTATCTTGATCGAAAAAGGGAAAATAAATCTCCTTTCTATCTTTCCTTGGGCATGAATGGCCTCCGCCTAAACAATTGTATGTTGGATTTTGGGGCCTCAACAAATGTCATGTCTTTGAAGGTGATGGAACAACCTGGATTGATTCTAAGAGGGTCAAGGTTTATGGACTGTGTGAGAACGTTGAAGTCTTCTTGATTGATTCTCTGCATATTATCCTCCTTATGAACATAGTAGTGATTGATGTTCCAGACTCTTGGGGGATTCTCTTATCAAGAAGTTGGTTTGATGCTCTTGGAGGTTTCCTTAGCATGGATCTTACCCATGCACACATTCCCATGGGATATGGAAACTTTGAGATATTATATAGTCGAGAGCGGGTTGAAAACATGTGATGGACCCCAACGGTCCTGATTACACAAGTGGGTGTGAGTTTGATGAGGTACCAGACGCCATTGAGTATGATCCATGAGACTTAAATTTCATGCAGGAGGAATGCATAGATACGCTGCTCCCAAGGACATATGAGTACAAATAAAATCTTGCGAATTTCCAAGGTAAAGAACCAAGGTCCATCCAGATATTGAAGAAAGTCCATCCAGATATTGAAGAAAGAATATAAAGAAAGCAAAGAACATGAGAAATCCATCAGAAATGTAGTCAACATAAGACTTCCTTCCTATCCTTACATCGAGAACATACCCTAAATCAACTACAATGAAGGAAGTCTTGCGTTCGTGTGGAACAAGAGGAAAGGCAAGCCTAAATATGACCAAAAGGATGACAACGCTTGGCTTGGTCCTTTCATCATCAAGAAGAAGTCCAAAAAAGAGAAGTATTGCTTGAAAGCTTTGGATGAGAGAAATATGACATTACCAGTGGATGGTTCTATTCTCCGACCCTACATCCAAAGCACTTGAGTTATTTATGGCATGGGCCCCGGGTAATTAGGTAGGTAATCTTGCCTTCCTTGCATTTGCATATTGATTGCTCATGATAGTTTAGTTGCATTTCATTTTTCATTTTTCTCTAATTGCATATTGACTTCATCATATTACGTTTTTAGTTTATAAATTTTTGAAAAAAATGCAAAATTTTCTTTTCTAGATTAGTTTTCATTTTTGGATTTTAATATATATGGATGAAGGGTGATAGAATCACCCCGGATTTTACATTTTTATGTTTCAATGTAGGCACATGTCCACCATGATATGTTGTGGTTCTCGTGCACTCTATGACGAGTACATGTCCCCAAGTAGGAGCCAGATGTTATCCCCAACGCGTAGGGATAAATAAGGAGATGATGTCTTGAGGCCCTCAGGTTGGAGACATGGAGTACCAAGAGACAACTTGACCAACAATGTCCACTTGCACAAACAAAGATCCACCTCACTACCATGGTTCTAAGTTCATCATGACGGTATCCACCACATCAACTGGATTCCAGAAGACACTGGATCTTGCTCCATGAGGTACAAGCCATGTATCATGGTGAGTGTCATTTCAATATTTGAGGCATTTGAGTTTGTTGCATCTATAACTGCTTTTGATTATGTAATGTTTTCTTAGACATTATGCTCTTTTTCCCGTTTCACTTTGGTGGTTGACATTAGCGCCCTAGTAAGTGGGTCTCCCTTAGGGATAGTTTTTCTATTGGTAGGTTCTCTTGAAGAGTTACTATGCCATTCCCGACCATACTTGTCACTTTCCATGCTTCATCCCCTCGTCTCCTTACCTTTTGGTACTTTCGGGTGTACCGACCCAAGAAGGAATTGTTCCTCATTTCATGGGAAGAATGGGCTAAAGGATCGAAGGCTTGTATCTAGAAAAAGATAAAATCCAATCATGAAACTTCTAGATGCTCGCCCAGGGATCCCGAGGACAATGAAATGTCTCTCGTAAGAAACTGATGGGACCTGTAAAAAATAACTAATGCAAAATACCAACAAAGGCAGAGCATGTATGGGAACAATTTGCCATACTTAGGCAGAAGCCCCACACATGGTTTCGGCTTAGGGAACTATGATGTGACCAGGGTAGAGTCAAGGTGGGCATTATTTTTCATGCTTAGGTAGAAGCCCCACCTTGGCTTCAACTTGGAAACATTTTAAAAATAATAAAAGGAAATAAATGGGCTTGGAAAAAGGTTGCATTGAAAACAAAGGTGAAACACACCCTCAACGAAGGCACCTATTAATGAGATACTACGGTCCGTTGTACATCATAAACCCCATGCCCAAGAGTCTTTCCCTCATCCATGTCACTTTTTCCACATGTCTTAGAGAGGGGCCCACTTGAAAAACACTCCTAAACTTGAGGTACGATTCACATAATAGGTCACTTTGTCAACCCTCCCATACCTAAACTTGGCAAATTGCATAGGGTCTTTGAGCACTTGTTTATTTTGATGAGGTAGTTTTTTATGTACATGCTTAGATGGCTCTTTTATTGATTTTATTTACTCATCATGATGCATTTGACTTGAGATACTTGGAGGGAATATTCATTTTCTTTAAATTACCTTGTTTGGTGGACAAATTTGGAAGAACAAGCCTAGCTTGGGATTCCTTGGGGCTTGAATCCCACGGGTTGGATACCAAGGAACACACATCGAATGATGATGACATTCCTTTGGAGGCTTAAGAGACACCTTGGAGGATCTCACCTAGCCCCTACAATCCAAACGACTTGCCTTTGGAGGCCAAAACGTCACCTTTAAAGGCTTAACATAGCCATAGGGCTAGGGTTTGGTTGTGATTGAAGACACTTGACACGTTTTGAATGAGGGAGCCCTTGGATCATGGAGGAGAGGCTTGGCTTGAAGACACTTGGCCTTTGGAGGCCTAGCACACTCATATCCAACTAAACGACTTGACCTAAAGTGCCAAAACGTTGCCCCAAGAGGTCGATGTCATGTTTCTACGACTTATCTTATGTGCAAATTATGAATAAAAAATTGTTATTTTGGAAAGGGGGAAAGAAAAAGGGAAAATTTACCTGTATATTGTGGTTTACCCTTTGAATGTGGACAAACTATGTTTTAGAGGATTTGTATAAATAGAGATCATTTCTATTTCATTTTCATCATAACTCTCCCATTGGGAGAAGTCTTCTAGCTGAAATTTTCTCCCTATTTGGGCAATCTCTCTCTCTCTCTCTTGTGATTTTTCTATGGTTTTTCTTTGCTATTGGTGGAAGAAGTAATGCACTATCTCTCTTGGATCTACTATTTTTCATTGTGTTGGATTAATCTTGGTAAAGAAGAGGTTTGTATTGTTAATACTTGGACTCAATGAATAATCTATCTTGTATTGTTTCTTTTCTTGGTTACCTATTTAATTTTCTAGACTTATTGGGGAGTATAAGGGCATACAATCCCACTAACCCCATCAAATTTTTCTTGGAATAATTGTTGCATAAGGTTTTACTAGGAGAAGTAAAAGGGCTTACACCCTCCTAGTACTTCCTATCTAGTTTTGCTTGCCTTGGGGAGTTAAAGGGATTACACTCCCAAGGAGATAACATTGATAGCTCATTTTTAATTGAATCCTTAACCCAATATTTAAATACACTAATCTTAATTGCATTGGAGAAATAAATCTTTGCATTGGTAAACGTGAAAACACAGGATTTTGAGATTGTCTAAATTGAAAATTATTCTATGTGCTTAAGGCATCCTTGAGCTCGTAAGACGTCTTGTTTCTCTTAGAAATTCTTGCTTATGTTTTAACATTAAATCTACAACCACTAGGGCTGCAGAAAACCCTAAACAAATTTCTAAATAACTCACAATTCAACCATCAAAAGTTGCTAATAATTTACCCCTACAATCTACTAGTCTCAAAGCTTTTTTTTGGTGGATTAGTTGTGATTTTTGGTGGCTGATTTTTCTACTGTAACAACTTGTTTTCTACATCCATAAGGCTGCAATTATATCTCTGCAATCCTTGTCTATAACAACCTTAGTTTGTTGCTAAATTCTAGTGATTTCATACTTGGGTTATACTAGTGATTTCTAGCTTATCTCTTGCATCTTTTACTTGACTTTAGTATTTTGTTTAGTAAATCTAATAATCATTTCTTTGGGGATATATATATATTTTGACTTATGCAAATAGGGGCAACAAGCTTAACTTTCTTGTCCACTTAAAATATAGCTTGTATACTTGGTGTTTCTTGTGTCTCGGGCAGGTACCATCATCATTCATAGGTACTCAAATTTCTTGGAAACCATTGACCACTATCGAGACTCATTTCCAAGTTACTTTCCATTTATCAACTTGACCTATAAGGGCATCCATTCATAAGTATCACTTTCCATCTCATTTCCACCCTAGGGTCACCCGAGATTCCCCCCGTATGTTGAATTTATCCTTCACGAAAGCGATGGGAGGGTTTATCTGAGGTGACAATGGGTAAACTCTCCCACTTTTTTTTCCATCTAGTGGATTGGGTCAGGATTTGACCAACCTATAGTTTTTATGATAACATATACAACCAAACTTTATCTCCCACCTTGATTGTTTTCTCATTTTTTTGTTGATCATGTTGAGCCTTGTACTTTTGTTGTGACTTATTTAATGTCTCTTGCACTTGCAAATGGATCTACCTAATCTTATCAATGATTTTTTCAACCTCCAATGCTTCTCTTATTGTGTATTCCCTCACTCTTCCTTGCTATCCATATATAATATCTAAGGGAGAAGGTGGAAAATACCCAAACCAAGTTTGAAAATGGGACTTGTTNGCCTAGAGGCCATGGCAACCTCAACCATTTCTTTTCTCCCTTCCTTGCATGATATTTCTTCCTCTTGCAAGATATTTCATCCAACAACTAGACGTTGTGTTTATTTACCTTCAGAAACAGCTCTCTTTCAAATTCCAACGAACCCTTCATGCCCTTTCAGCTTCTGCTTCAAATTCATCCTCTTATCAACGAGTCTTCTCCTGCAACATGACCTTCCATCTTCCACACAACAGTGTGCACCTCTTCAACATGTCCTCTTCTTTTGTAATGGTTGAGCTTCTCTCGATTTACCTTCATGAAACATGTATCCAATATTCATGTCTCCTCCCATGCACTTGTCTTCTATAGCAACACATCAATCCCAAAGAAACATATCCATGCGTCGATCCTATAACATTGCCTCCATATGCTCCACTCTCACAATCTACAATATTATTATGATTTTCAACAATGTTGTCACTTCTTGTAGTCTGTCACATTCTATCGACATTCATATCTTACAACAAATGATCACTACCATAACAAAATTGTCATGTTTCATATCCACCTTCACCATGGCATCCCCAAGATGACTATGATGCTCTTGCATCAGTTAGGGTTAAGGTTTTTGCATCTCTCAACCCTCAATTAGTATTAGGGTCTTGGACCCTCTAAAATATTCTTGAAAGTCCACACATTATTATCCCAACATTTGTGAGTAATGGGGGTTGACATGGCATCCTCTTGATACCATGGTGGTCAATAGGGTAGGTCAACTTGCTGAAGGCATAACTTCTTCTTACAAATTTTGATTAAGAAAAATTTCACACCGTTGGAAAATTTTTGGTGTGTAGAATAATGTAAAATTTTTGGTGTAGAATAGTGTAATTTTTTTTTCCGATAAAAGCTATGCTTTCAACGTTTTGACCCTAAAAAGTGCCATTTGATGCCTCAAACTAGATCTAGAAGGTTTCAGAACCCAAATCACCAAAATGGGACTTGCCCCTAACATGCGCTTTGTAGGCCAATTCCTCCATTTTTTCCACCCAAAAAGTACTAAGATAGATTAAATTATATAATGATCCATTATGGATCACTCAACCCCAATCAATGTTAGGGTTTTGGATCCTATAGAATATTCTTGAAAGTCCACACATGACTAGACATGTGTGAGTAATGGATGCTAACATGGCATTCACTCGATATCATCATGGTCAACATGATAGGTCAACTTATGGGAGGCATAACTTCTGCATACAAACTTCAATCACCGTGATCTTCACACAGTTGGAAAGTTATCTGAGTATATACAATGTTGAGAGACTAAAGCTATGATTACAAAGTTTTGACCCCCAAAAATGACCATTTAGGATCTCAAATAGGATCTGAAAGGTTTTGGACCCCAAATCACCAAAGTCAGACTTGCCCAGTGGACCCTACAAGCTAATAGCTCCAATTTTTCCAACCATAAAGTACCAAAATTGATGAAAAATTATATATGATCCATTTCAGATCATACCTCCCATTTAGGGAGGCTTTATGTCCCCAAAATATTCTATTGAAGGAGATGAGGAAATTTTTCCTCTATCTTCTCCCTAGAGCAAGATTTGGCCTTTCCTGGAAGTTGTCCTTTGAACCCAACTACCAGAGTTCATATTTCCCATGTTTTGTTGTTATGGACTTGTTATATAAAACTTTATCTTCTACTATATCTACTTAAGCTTCTAGTGCAAGGTCTTATATGGTAGGTAAGACTTGCTCATCAATTTCCTCGTCTAACATGGAACGCTCATACAATTTCACTTTTTCCACATTCACTATTAAGTAAATGGGAATATATGGGAGTACACTAAGTTTGTAGGCATTATCACCTACCTTCTCCAATGCTTCCAAAGGACTATACCATAGAGCCTTAATCTTCTTACTTGGACCATGTAGCCTTTCTTTGTTTAGATACTGTTATTCCGAACTCCTAGGGATAACTAAGGAGATGATATCTCAGGGCCCTTAGGTTGCAGACATGGATTACCGAGAGACAGCTTGACCAACAATGTCTACTTGCACAGACATAGACCCACCTCGCCACCATAGTTCCAGGTTCATCACAATGGTATCCACCACATCATGCTTTTGGAAGAAATTGGGTCTTGCTCCATGAGGAACAAGCTAGGTATCATGGTGAGTGTCATTTCAATATTTGAGGCATTTGAGTTTGTTGCATCTATAAGGACTTTTGATTATGTAACATTTTCTTGGACATTATGCTCTTTGCCCTGTTTCACTTTGGTGGTTGACATTGCACCCAAGTAAGTGGGTCACCCTAAGGGATATGCTTGCTACTAGGAGGTCCTCTTGAATATTCATCGTTCCATTCCCGACCATACTTGTCACTTTCCATGATTCATCCCCTCATCCCCTTACCTTTTGGGACTTTCGGGTGTACTGACCCAAGAAGGGATTTTTCCTCATTTCATGGGAAGAAGGAGTTGAAGGCCCAGATGCTTGTTGCTGGAAAAAGATAAAATCCAATCATGAACCTTCTAGATGCTCTCCCAGGGATCCAAAGGACAATGAAATGTCTCTCATAAGAAACTGATGGGACCCGTAAAAAATAACTAATGCAAAATTTCAACCAAGGTAGAGCATGTGTGGGCACAATTTTTCATGCTTAGGTAGAAGCCCCACACATGGTTTCAGCTTAGGGAAGCATGATGTGACCAGGATAGAGTCAAGGTGGGCACTGTTTTTCATGCTTAGGTAGAAGCCCCACCTTGGCTTCAACTTGGAGATTCCCCTCTTGTGTTGGATTTATCCTTCACTAAAGCGAGGGGAGGGTTTATCTGAGATGAAAATGGATAAACTCTCCCACCATTGTCACCATCCAATGGATTGGGTCAAGCCTTTTCCAACCTACAGTTTGTGCGATAACATTTTGGCGTCGTTTCCAGGGAGGATTTTGAATCCTCTTTCGTTCCCTAACAACACTTTGGCAAGTTACCATCCTAAATCCTTTACCCCTAGTTTTCCTAGCGACTCCACTCGAAGGACGTTCCCCTTCCACCCTTGATGAGATCCTCTTGAAGTTCATTTGGCGACTCCACCTTCCCAGAATCTGTCTTCCATTAATACTTTTCCCTTAGTGAGATTCTAACCTTCTAAGGTTTACTGAAGAAGGCCTCCTCTCAAGTCTCTTGTTATCAAAACCCTATTCCAAGGTACCCTTCCCCTTGCTCCAATGGCTCACCCTTGGAAAAAATATCTTTACAATCCCTTGAAGATGGCCTCCATTCCCGGATATCCCAAAACTATGTCGAAAGAGTCTCATAAAGGGTTGCCAAAGTTTCCAGGAAATAATGTGGTCATTGTTGATGATCATCTCTATGCCATGGGTCTAGACACGAAAAATGCAGAAGTGGAACATAAGGATGTGGCAATGAAGCTACTAGCCTCATCATTAACCGAAGATGCTCAGAGGTGGTTTAGAGACTTACTCGACAATCACATAGCATCTTATGAAGACTTTTCCAAGTTATTAAAGAACATATGGACAATGAAGAAAGACAACAAAATGATTGTAACATAGTTTAATCGGATAAATAAGAAGGATAATGAAAAAATAAATGAATTTGACAACATATTTGATAGATTGTATAATCAAATCCCGACAGATCTGCGTCCTATAGCTACAATTGTTCGTCTCCTTTACATGAATGCATTTGATGGGAAATTTTGTTTCATTCTAAAGGACAAGAATCCCACCACCTTGGCACAAGCGAAAGAGTACAATGTAGAAATTGAAAAGAACCTCCCTATCTCGAAGGTTGATCCTTTTCAGTATCCTCATGCCAATGCAGAGACAAAGACTAAGGTTTCTAATATAATTACTTCATATCCATTTGCTCTCTTGACTTAGAAGATAGATTAGATGAGTACTGAGTTTATCCAAGCTCGGAATCAAATCATGGGTCGAATATCGATTAATCACTGTGAAAAGGAATCAATCTACCTCTAGACCTCAATTTTCTAGACAACATAGAGATGCCACAGTTTGGAAACCAAGGTGTTACCCATGATTTTGGTCATCATGATGATGTATTAATGATGATGTACTCAGGCTCTTCATAAGAACTTTCTCTTGAGAAAAGTTACTTTCTTCTCTTTCCAAAAATATCATTTTTGAAGGAGGTTCCCAGGCTACTAGTATATTTGCCTGCGAGAATGTATGATTCTCGCAGGCTTCCTTAAGCTAGGGTGCGAGAAGTTCGCACTGTGTTGAACTGCTAGGGTGCAAACTCTTTCTTAAGCAAAGAAAAAGATGAATTCTCCAAGTTTCTAGAAGGGTATCTTCTAGAAGGATGAGATGGCATTCGAATGGTTATCCTAGTACTGGATTCCCTGATATTTTGGGATCATTCTTATCCAAGTAACCAATTCATTCTCTCCTATATATTGAGTGAATTCTCATGGAAAAGGTTAATAAAACAAGGTTAAGCCAGATTTATTGGAGAATTGGTGAAATATTGTGTGAAGGATTGAAGCTACATCAGGCTAGGAAACTTCAGCAAGCATATCATAAGGGTTTTGATCTTCTTCATGCAAGTGAGAAAGTGTGTGTGTCAGAGCCAAGGGCCATCGAAAGGAAGTTTGCAACATCAAGGCTCAGGTTGTAATCTTTACTTTCCATTAATATGATACAGTAATATGTCCCTTTCCCATAAAGTTTTTTCCACTTTATTGTATAATTCCTTGATCATATACATAGATTGACTGTTGAATATATTGAGTTGTCTTCACTCTGATTGGTTTGAGTTGTCTTGGTCTTGACTGCACAAGAGCATTGGAGCGAAGCTGGAGCAACAAAGACCATAGGAAGCGATAATAAGGTATGTCACTTGTTCTTGCCTCCTATTTAATTCAATGGTCGAAATCTAGGGAAAGAGTCATGTTCTGTCTTGCTTTGTTCTAGATCCAGGTGGATCTAGGGAGATCGGTTTGTGTCCGCACTTACGGATTTATCCAATAACAAAATTGGCGACTCCGCTGGGGACCATCCCATTTTCTTTGTGGTTTTTTGTATTTTTCTGTGGCCATTTGCTCTAGTTCTACTTTTCTTCTGTTCTATCAGTCTCTGAGTCTTCAGGATATCCTGATAGACCTTCTGGGTCCATAAGCTTTTGTCAAATTTGCTTTAATTTTCAAATTTTTATTATGTTCAGGAATTCTCGCACTGCACTTCATTGCAGCCTACGAGAATTGGTAAGGTTCTCACCTTGCTTATAGGTTTCAATGTGAGGTTCTCGCACCCTGCTCAAGGGTCACCTGCGAGAATCAATGATTCTCGCACTGTGTAACATTGCCTGCCTGGGAACACTATTTTTCAAAATTTTGAATTTAAATTTTTGTATTTCCAACTGCCCAGATCAGTTTGATTGCCTCTTATGAGTTTCTTGGATTTTTGATTGGTATCTTTCTTGTCTTTGTTTGTGTGCATGAACAGTCTTAGGGTTTCAAGGCTTTTCTTGTCATTTGTGGCTTGACTTTCATTTCTTGACTTTTCTTGGCAAAACCATTCTCTCTGACTTCAAATTCGGAGTGTGTTTGATTAGTTGAGAACCAGTGATTGGTTGAAAGTTAAGTACTTGGTTTTTCTCTTTTACTTATTGGCTTGAAAGATCATTTTCTTGTGTAATTGAGAAGACTACTTTGGCTTGCTCTTTATTTTTGCTTTCATTGAAAGAGTTGATTGGGTTTGTCATTGTTTGATTCTTTGCGTTTTGATTTTCTGTATTCTCATTGGCATAGTGAGGATCCTTTTTGAAAAATAAACAAAAGGTTTTTCTTTCAAAAATTCTT
>JZKD02S1040852.1:46125-56218 GCA_000966675.3 Picea glauca | reverse complement strand
TTTTAGAAAACTTGGAAAATCAAATTATTGAGATTGTTGAAGTATTTTAAAAAGACACATAGAGCATTGTCATTTGTTAAATGATTGTTTGTGTTGGCATTTGAAAGGAAATTTTGCATTATGGTTCAAGGTTGACTCGAAAAACTTTCTCTCTCTCCCATACATAGGATTCATTGAACGAAAAAGTGATACATTTCATTCTCATCCTTGCATTGTTGGGTCAGAGTCATACAACATAAGTTTCATTTCCGTTACCTTTGAGTAAACAACAGCCTTCAATAACATTGCGTAATCATAAAATTTATCCAGTAACTCTTTGCTAGGGCTCTTTTACACCAACATTTAGCTAGGCTAGCGCTTTGGAGTAGGAAGAGAGATACACTCTCCAAAAGCACAAAACACACAATAGCATCTTGTGTCAGGGAGTGTTAAAGTCCATTTGCAACATCTTGTCCTGGGAAGCCCTTCTCACACAAGGGTCAAACATTAGGTCGCATTGATATCGGCAGAGTTACTCACCCTACTTTGTTGATATTAGTGTAGAGATTGCACGTATTACGGGGATCACTCGGAGGTATACCCACAATGATGAGTGGAAGCCTTTTGAGTTGATTCCGGGCTAGATACCCTGCCTTGCGTGTGGATCGAACTTTCCACTGTTCCCCCATGCTTTACTGTTGTTTGTAGTGACCTTAGTGGCCTATCTCTATAGGTTCTTACCCAAGGTGACTGTGGAGGGGAAAGTCTTCACGGTACCTGGAATTGACGTTGACCAAACTCACTTGGGCTCCTTGGAGGGTATACCCACGATTATGTGTGGGAGCTTGCACTAGGGTGTAAGTCCGTTAAGCAGGTCGTCAACGTAACTTTTCTACACTAGCCCCGCCCCTTCTCGTCTCGTTGTTGCGACGTTGGATTTCATCACCAACTAGTGGCTTCGAAATTAGAAGGTATTGTTTGCTTGGTGTTGCTTCCTAGATTTTATTTACTAGCACGTGTTGTTTGTTTCTCGAAGTTAACCATAGGATTTTATTCGTGAAGTTTGTCACGCGTTTACAATAGCTCCCCCACGTCGTTCACGTAGAATGCAAGGTTTATCTCCAGAGCATCTAAACGGTTCTCAACCTTTGCCTACCAGTACACCTGAGGGCTCTCCTCATCAGAGTGAAGTCCCAGTTGTCACCACACCACAAGTGGAAACAACTGACTCTCTAGAACCTTTTCAAATTACCAATACTAGAGAGGATTTTCGAATTCGCCGTGGTTCTTAACGACCTTTTATGCGATTGAATGCTTCCGGAGATTTAGTTGTTACCACTTCTGGATCACCCATTGGGCCTTTTCCCGGTGTAGAAGGCCAAGATCCTTTTTGGTCAGGTGATTTCCGAAGGGCCCTTTTTGGTCCTGGTTTGCCTACGGTCTACGAAATCAACCCTCCAGTGTTTTCTGAGACAGAGACTGTACCGGTGAATACCACTTATCACTTTATTCTCCCTGACAAGATGACCCATCTCGCGAATACTACGAGTGTCCCAACCGGAGTCATTGCAGCTGATCTTGCTTCTATCAACACCCAGTGCACGCCCGATGTCAACCCGACACTACCACCCAGATACCATGCGTTGAATGCTTCTGTTCCGACACCTCCGCAAACACCAGTCGGTTCTCCAGGTGGTCCTTCTTTTCCTGGGCACCCTATTCCCGGTTTTATTCCGACACTCCCTCAATTTCCTTCTGGCAATCCTAATCCTAGTGGCACTATACCGTCCATTACATCAATCTTGCAGGTTCCCATTGGTGGACAAGGTAGTACAACTCAACTTCCTCTTACTGACCATATTCCAATTACTCAACCTTTAATTAGGACACAACTTCCGGTTGGAACACTACATACGATAGGGGGACCAACCCCACCTTTTGGACAAAATATACCTCCTGCTTTGGCCCAGTATTGGAATCAGATGCTACAAAATCTTCCTCAAACGACTGGGGGGCAGCAGAATGTCCCTACTATAGGTCAACCATATCCAGGTATACTCAATCCTATTTGGGGTACGAATTCTCAAACTCATGTCCCCACTCAGGGATACAATCCCCCGAGTTATTATCCTCTCCAACCACCACCGAATCAGCCTGGGTCTTCCCATTACGGGCAGACTGCTTACGGTCCTACTGGTTTGCCGACAGGGCTTCCACCCCAAAGTCACCAGTACCCGCAGGTGAATCGACAGTTACCTTTTCTTGCTACTTTGGATTTGCCAGATTTGTCTCAGATTTTGAATGATCTTATTCGTCACTCTCCCCAATGGCCTGTTATGCCGGCTAAACTTCCTTGGATGTTCCTAAATTTGACGATAAAGCGGGAGAGGACCCGAACAATCACGTTATGAATTTTCACCTATGGTGTTCATCCAACTCATTGATGGATGACTTTGTTCGATTGTGTCTTTTTCAACGAACCCTTACTGGTTCTGTTGCGAAGTGGTATATTGAATTACCACGAGGTTTCTTCTCTGATTTTAACACTTTAGCTATGGATTTCCTTACACATTACCAGTTACCGATCCGTTATGATACAGGGACTGGGATTTTAACTTCCTTCAAACAAAGTAAAGGCACTCATATATCTGATCATATCCATGAGTGGCGAAGGAGACGACGTCTCATTAAACTTGAGCTCCCCGATCAGTTGCTGGAGGAATGGTTTACAAAATCTTTTGTGAATGAAATAGGTAAGGAGATAGCCATGGGTGGTGTCATCACGGAAGAGCAGGCTATAAATCGTGCTCAATATCTTGATCTCGTTTATTCGCAAATGGGAACACTTTACGATTTGCTACCTGAATTACCTCATCCTGGTACTTTCAGCACTTCAACTACTCCAGCTGCCTCACATGCAGCTGACGGTGTGATTGGTATTGCCCAAGCCCAATCGCATTTTGTTTCAAGTACAAACCCTAAATCTGCTTCTTCTAATGTTCAAAATGCTCCGTCTCCTACCACTCCCACCGGAAAAACTTCTAAGGTCAATGTTGTTCAATCTACCCCTTCCGGTAAAAACAAATCTAAAAAGGGGAGAGGCAAGAATAAGGAGAGCAAAAATAATAATCAAGCAGAGCAAACTAAAACTACTCCTGTTGACGATCGGGATAAGCGCAAACCCCGCTACCCTTGCCTTATCTGTGGTGACGATCACTACACGAAGGATTGTCCACGACGTGCCGAGGTTACTAAGTTCCTTCAAGGGACCCCAAAACCTTCTACACTGACTGTCTTGTCCCAACCCTTCCCGTCTCAACAACAGGCTCAGTTGGTCATTCATGACCAACCATCTACTTCTACGACATCATATATTTTGATGTGTACTGTTGATTCTAAGCAAAACAACGTTGCACTCACGACTAGAGCCAAAGATTACTCTCCATCTAAGGAGAAGGTTGACGATTTACCTCCTACTTTGGTACAACCCTCTCCAGCGACTCCACCTACCAACAATCCTCTCCATCTTGAACGACCGAGCCTCGACACATTTCTGCGACCCCCCCCCTAAGGGTGTTGTTAGGAAATTGACTTTCAATCCTCATGCTCGTGCGGCCCAGAAATACAGTATTGTTGAAGATCTGGCCCAGGCACCTTCAGTGATGTCAGCCCTTGAAGTCCTTCAGTCTTGTCCTACACAACGGAAGGCACTGTTGAAAGCTATAGGTGGAATTGACCCGACTGATTCGAATTTGATAGTCTTTGACTTAGATGATCACATTCCACGGTTACCCCCGCAACTCGCATTCCAGATACAAGTTGTTGTCTCTGACAAGAACATTTTCCGAACTATTATCGACGAGGGTGCCTTAACATGTGTAATGTCTTTTGCTTGTTGGAAAGCCATTGGCTCTCCTCCCTTGAATGAATCACAAAACACTCTTAAAGCCTTTAATGGCTCGAGTTTTAAGCCTTACAGTGTTCTTCCTTCGTTGTCTATCACACTAGAAGGTAAGACGGTCCAAGTTGAAGTGGAAGTCTTTGACGCTCCCCTTGATTATAATCTTTTACTTGGTCGTAGCTGGATCGATTCCATGCGCGCCGTTGTGTCAACCCTTTTCCGTGTAGTACATTTCCCTCATCAAGGAAAGGTTGTTACCGTTGACCAACTTGCCTTCTTCAATTGTGATACTCGTACTGGCAACGTGCCGTTTATTTCCAAAACCCCACCAGGTTATGAGAACGTCGGTGTAGGCTTGTTAAAGGACTCCTCGTTAATGGGTACTTTTCCCATTCCACCGCCCGATGTTCCACACCCGTCCATTGCTTCTATCAATATGATTTCCACCGTGCCTCACGAACTTCTTGCATCTTCTGACCCTTGGGTAGTCCCTGACCCCGGAGATCATCTTTGTTTCGGCAATGCAATGCCGTTAAGCCCAGTTGAATGCCTATCAGGCCATTCAATCGACAACACCTTCTACCTCTTCTCTTGATGAGTTGTCTCCTAATCCTTTTCGTGTTAATTTTCCCACTGAGGAGATGATCATGTTCGTCATGGAAGACACCCCTTGGGATGATGGGTATCATCGTTCCATACTCTTTCTGTAACAACACACTCTTGAGAACTACCAACGGATTTCGACTCTGTCGACCGTTGTTGTCATTTCGACAGTTCCTGCGACTTCACACGATGTGTTTGCTGAAGGGAACTTAAGTAATATCTCGCCCACGATTCCCATTGACATATCCATTAAACTTGGAGTTATCGAAAATGTTCATATTGGAGCTTCGTGTTCTTCCGACGAAATTGTCACCTATACTTCCATGTTTAAAGAATTTCGTGATATCTTCGCCTGGAGTTATGAAGAGATGCCAGGTATCGACCCTGCCATTGTTGTTCATGAGATAAAGACATACCCCGGCGCTAAACTCGTCCGACAACGCCTTCGTCCAGTTCATCCACGTAAAGCGGTTGCTATTAAACTCAAAGTTGAAAAACTTTTGAAAGCTGGATTTATTTATCTGGTGGGTCTTACAGAATGGGTTTCCAATCCTGTCCCGATTGATAAGAAAGGCGACAGTATTCGTGTATGTGTTGATTATAGGGATATTAACAAAGCTTGTCCCAAGGACAACTTTCCTACCCCCTTCGTCGATTAGATTGTCGATGACTGCGCCGGAAGTGAAATATTCTCCCTCATGGATGGTTTCTCCGGCTATAATCAAATTAACATTGCTCCTGAGGACCAACATAAAATTGCCTTTATTTTTCCTTGGGGTACTTTTTCCTATAGGAAACTCCCTTTTGGACTTAAGAATGCGAGCGCCACTTTTCAACACGCCATGTCTTACGCCTTTCATGACATTAAGCATATCGTTCAACCTTATTTGGACGATTTACCAGCTCATTCTATGCACAGAGTTGATCACCTTACCCACCTCTGGGGTATTTTCGTTCGTTGTCGATTCTACCGAATACGTTTAAATCCTCATAAATGCGTTTTCTATGTAGAATCCGACCATCTTCTAGGTTTTATCATTTCACGTCAGGGGATCCGGGTGGATCCTATTAAGTTTGAGGTGATTCTTAATCTTCCTCCTCCTTCTACATTGCACCAGTTGCAAAGTTTGCAGGGGAAAGCAAACTTTCTTTGTCGTTTTATCCGTAATTACGTCGAGATAACTCGTGGTTTTACGCGGCTACTAAAGAAAGATTCAGAGTTCATTTGGGATACAGTTGCAAACAATGCTTTTGAAGCTTTGAAATTGTCCCTAACGCGAGCTCCACTTATCTTTCCTCCCGATTATAGTCGCAATTATTTACTTTATCTTGTTGCCTCGGAGTACACTATTGGCATGGTTCTCGTCCAAGAGGATGATAATCACGACAAGCATGTTGTTTACTACTTGAGTCAAAGTCTCACACCAACTGAAATCAAGTATCAACATGTCGAAAAACTTTCCTTGGCTGCCGTTCAAGCTGTCCAACGCTTTCGGCACTATATCCTCTCACGTAAGACTACGGTGATTTCTCATTGCAAACCTATGCAACATATTTTGACACGTCAATTGCTTGGGGGTAAGTACTCCAAATGGATTGTCATACTCCAGGAGTTTGACTTGGAATTTGATCGCGCCAAGTCCAAGAAGTCATTAGTTTTTGCTGAGTTGATATGTGATTTTCCTCATTCTGCAACGAAAAATGTAGCAGTAGATTCATTACCCGATGAATCTCTTTTCCTTATTAGCACTGATGATCTTTGGTATGGGGATATCATTATATATCTCCAAACCCGGACTTTTCGGCCTGCTTTGTCTAGTACTGAACGACGTCGTATACTCTATCAAGCTCGTCAATACATTATCCTCGGGGATACTCTTTACCGTCGAGGAATTGATTCTATTTTTCGACGTTGTTTAACATTCGACGAAGCCGAGAAAGCTCTGAATGACTGCCATTCTGGAGCATGTGGTGGTCATATGTCTGGGTATGCTACTGCCCAGAAGATCTTACACGTAGGATATTTTTGGCCTTCTTTGTTTAACGACTGCATTACTTCCATTCAGAAATGCCATGCCTGCCAGACCTACAATCAGAAAATTCGGTCACATCCTGCTCCTCTTCACCCTGTGGTCTCAGTTGGTCCTTTTGCGAAATGGGGCATCAATTTCATGACATGTCACCCTCACTCGGCCGGGGGGCATGGGTACATCATTGTAGCTGTTGATTATTTCACGAAATGGGCCGAGGCGATGCTGACATTCGATAATACTGGAAAGACCGCAGCCTTATTTCTTTTTAACCACGTCATAGCTCATTTTGGTGTTCCCCAAGCTATCGTCACTGATCACGGTAGTCATTTTAGGAATTTTATGATGTCTGAACATACGGAAAATTTGGGTCTTTGTCATGCTAACTCAACACCTTATTATCCACAAGCTAATGGTCAAGTTGAAACGATCAACAAAGTTCTCATAAATATGCTTCGCCGGATGATAGGAATTCATAAAACAAGTTGGCACACAATGTTGTTTTCGGCATTGTGGGCGTACCAGACATCTGTTAAGTATGCTACTGGGTTTACACCTTTTCGGTTAGTCTATGGTGTGGAAGCCATTCTTCCTATAGAATGCGAGATACCCTCTCTGAAGTTAGCTGTCGAACTCCTACCCAACACTTCTGTTGAAGAAGAACGTCTATTGTATCTGATGCGATTAGACGAAACTCGATGTGATGCCACCCTAGTAATAGAAGCCCAAAAGAAGCGTGTCAAGGCCCAATATGACAAGCATGTCAAGCCTCGTGTTTTCTCAGAAGGTGATCTTGTTCTTCTCTACGAAAAGGATTGAGATTTGTTAGGAGCTAGGAAATTCGAACCCATGTGACGAGGTCCTTATATTGTTCACCGATTTTTGGAAAAAGGAGCATATGAGTTGGTTGATTACGATGGTATCCCTTTGAGTGAACCCAGGAATGGGTTGTACTTGAAGAAGTACTATGCATAAATCATCTCTGCACAAGTACTTGTATTTTAATGCATCATGCTTTGTGTGTGTTACTACAGTTTGCTTTGATTGTTATTTAGTCTTTGCCCTTATGTGACGTTGTGTTTGATTTCCATATGTCAGAGTCTTCGCTACCTTATATTGGCTTCGCTAATGGTGCTAGCCGTAGTACTCGGAACCTAGCTTCCGCTGCGTGGGCAATCTATGCCCCAACGAACGAACTTGTATCTTTACAGGGTGTATGCCTTGGTCGTGCGACCAACAACATTGCAGAGTATAGCGCCGTTATTGAATTATTGGTTAATGCTATCTCACTCGGAATTCGTCATTTGGTTGTACGACTTGATTCACAGCTTGTAGTACTATAGTTAAGTAATATCTACTCTATTCGAAGTCCTACTTTGTTACGGGTGTATTTGCGAATTCGCCTCTTGGAACGTTATTTTGATCACATTGAATATCAACATATTCCTAGATGTCTAAATACATTAACAAATGCATTGGATAATTATATATTGGACAGACATTTGAATCATTTATAAGTCATACACAACAAAATTCACACAAATATAAAGTAAACCGGTAGAATCCGTCTGTATATATATAACGATCAAAAGAGTTTTTACAAAAGTTGTCCGAAGACCAAAATGTAAAAAATTGAAGATTATAGCTTCTACAAAGTGACGTCACAGATGACGATCACAGTAACACACGACTGCCCTAGCAACCCTACGGAGCAGTCGACTCATAGCTGTTGATACCCCTACAGTATGACGTTGATCACGTCGTGGAACCTCTTCCAGAGTCATGTCTGGAATTTTTGCAGTTAGGCCCTCAAGATTCTGTTCCACCACCTGATAATCCTCAGCATACTATGGTGCTGATGGTACATCTCCTCGTCGCTGGATGGGAGAAGTGCCAGAAGGTCTATACGGTCCAACATCTGTGTTATGAACAAACGATTTTGCATTAGTCTTCGAACAAGCATATAAAACAAAAACATTTGAATATTATTAAAAATTCAAAAACATTTAAAAAGGGAAAATGTGTGTACTTCTTACCAAGGTCACCCCACTGACTATCCTCTGGTAGTGCTAAGTCCGGATCTCCTCGAAAATCCAACCTGACATAAGTGTAGTCGTCGACCATCAACATCGGGGTTTGAAGCCATTCAAAGAAAATATCTTCGTACTTGACGATCGGTCCTGCTACGTGCCGGGCCATGAGCCGACACCATATTAGCATCCTTGGATCCCTAGGACCCGGTATGTTTGACTCAACCTGTAGTCTAAATACGGGGACCCTCTCAAGGAAGAAGGACAGCAATAAAGATTCATACCCGAATTGCTTCAGGTCACCGTGCCTACATTTGGTCAATTGCTTTTTGATACTGCGAAGCACATCATCTGCCCAGTTGAATACTCGAGGCTCAGTACACTCGATGGCGTACTGGAAGTAACTCTGTAATGCCATATGAGGAGCAGAACTCCTAGCCATCCGAGCTATCGTGAAAAGGATAGTACGAAGGGTCAAGTCTTGTACCCCCCAGATAGCCACTTTTCCCTTTTTCCTTTCAGCCTCGGGTACACAATATTGATTGCAGTACTCACTCATCTTTAGCCCACCATGTCTACTATCGGTCAGGCTGACATAGTACCCCCGTCGGGACAATCCGGTCAAAAAGTAAATGTCCTCAATGTCTAAGGACAATGTGTGGGCTCCCACCTGAAAAACCTGCTGATTTGGGTCCCACATACGAACCAGGTACTCTAGTAGTCTGACTTGGGCCCTCATGCCCGGGATGCGAAAGTATTTTAAGAGCCCACAATCTCTCAATGCAGCTATGGTAGGAGGATGATTCTCGGCCATTGCATTATCCTCTTCATGTTCCCTTTCACGCCACTCAAGCACCATGTTTATGGCCAATTACCTGCACAAGGAACATAAAAGGAGGATTAATAACTTTTTCATGCTTTATATCTTTTTCATTTGGCTAAAAATTTAAATTTTTTTTGGGCTTTGCGGTTCTCGCAGGTGCCCCATTTGCACAGTGCAAGAACCTTGCATATGGCTTAAGGATCACCTGCGAGAATGCATCATTCTCGTAGGCCCCGTATGGGCTGCCTGGAAGAATGACAACGCTCATATAGGGCCTAGAAAAACATCTTAAAAATGGAAATTTAACCAATGAAATGACAAAATGAAACCATGAAAATGTTAAGGACAAAGAGCCTACCTCAATGTCACAGACGGCTCGCAGAATGGTCTCTCGTAGCTCCCACAATCCAACGCCGAACTCGGAGGGTAAAAGAGGGGTTTTTTGGAGCTCAATAGGGGAAATGCAAAATGGTTTGGTAAAAAAGAGTTTTTACTCATTTTATTTACTTTTACTATACCATTTTGGGTTTTTATGTTTATTTATCGACTAAACCCTAATCCCTAATATCATGTTGAGTGTATTTCTTGCAGACGTGATGATTTTGATGATTCAATACAGGGTTATGGACGTGTTTGTCTTTGTTATCGCGTATTTTTTATTGTTTTTTATGGTTTTTACATAAAACCTCGAGCGTCGTTTTTGTCCGTTCTTACGCTCGTAAATACA
>JZKD02S1040852.1:4376-19707 GCA_000966675.3 Picea glauca | reverse complement strand
GAGGTGATATGGTCAAAGGATGTCCAAACATACAGGTAGAGTGAAAGACAGGGGTGATATTACCTTTGGGTGCCTTTGTTGAAGGTGAGCTATACCTGTCATGGATGCAATTCTTTCCAAGCCCTTTATTACCTTTATTCTTTTTTATTTCAAGGTCTAACTAGAAGACATTGCCTTGGTGTGGTGACCAGAGCTGACAGTGTTACCCACAAGTACTTTCACAGAGATGATAAAGCTGGCTCATGATGAGACCCCCTTTCCCTTGGCCATGCAACCAAAGGTCACTGCCCTGGCGTGGTAACCTGATAATGGAAATGTCATACTGCTAGGTACCCATGAACATAATGGATTGGCTTGTGATGAGACCTCCCATCCTCTTGGCTAGGTCTTGTTTTGTCATTTTTCTTCGGGTCCCTCTTGTTTGTTGCTGAGAGGCTTTTTATTGCCTTCTCAAGGATTCTTGGGCGAGGCATCTCTAGGTTTCATTTTTATGGCTTTTATCTTTTACCAGTTTCTTTTACCTTCTGGGCCTTTAGCCCCTTCTTCCCATGAGATAAGGTGTAACCCCACAAATAGGTCATCCTAATGTCTGGACTAGGGGAATGGGATAGATGAGTGGGAGATAAAATGTAAGAGTGATGATATGATGGGAGCGGATGATGGCCCTTCAAAATTCCCCCTGGTAGCTAACCAAAACCTATGGGTACAAGCTTGCTAGTGTACCCTGTCAATCCCCCCAACCCTGGTCAAGTGGGTTAATGTAAGATCCAAGCAGTTGTCAGAAATAACAGGAATTTGATGCATATATCTAAAGGTTATAATGATCAAATATGACACATACCATGATACCTGGAACAATTACCTCATGGAGCAAGAGTCTTCTCCGATACAAGTCCAGGCCGAAGCTGATGGATGTTGTTGCTGCTGACAGGAAAAGTCTGATGAAGAAGAAGAAAGATGGGCCCTCCAGGGCCATGCTCAGGTCAATCCTACTCTCGGTACTCCATGTCTAGCACCTGTGGGCCTCGAGACATGATCTCCTAGTTATCCCTAGAAAACGGGGATAATAGGTCTCAACCATCTCACATTCTCAGATTACTTCACACATTCCCCCTTGATCAAATATTTAACTTTTTTGATTCAAACATGAAGCTAGCATACGAGTACACTTGCCACCCTCGTACCTATCTAAGTGGTTCATTCCACAACCTGATCTTGTATCCTCTCTATACATGAGAGGG
Source organism: Picea glauca (assembly GCA_000966675.3). Classification (NCBI taxonomy): domain Eukaryota; kingdom Viridiplantae; phylum Streptophyta; class Pinopsida; order Pinales; family Pinaceae; genus Picea; species Picea glauca. The sequence goes on along the minus strand of JZKD02S1040852.1, from coordinate 18,466 downwards.
ATGAATCCATGCATTGTCGCGCTACATGTATGCCTGGATAACATGGCTTACAACAAACCTGGAGAATACAACCTGCCTATGGCTAGGCTTTACAAATTGGACCAAAAACTCTGGGGTGTCGGGTATAACCAATCATGCACTCCCTTCTTCTCAAAAATACATATATGCATCATTTCATCATTTCAATTTACGTACAAAAAACATTCAAAAATGTTTTACAACAACATCAAGGTTACCATTTCTCGCTCTTGACCACATCTTCATCCACCCACACAAAAGAGGTCTCTTCATCTGCATTGTTGCTACTCTTGTTGCCACTAACCCTATACTACCATTAGGATCGACCTCAACTTCTTCCTCAGAAACTTATGGGCATGGACTTCCTTACTTACAACACCACCACTTGACAAAGAGGAAACATCAATAGCCAATACTTCATCACCCTCTTTGATCCAGGTGGATATCGGTGGCCACCCACCTATTTCAAATTCCAACTAGCTCATCTTGAGAGTTTTTAGTTCAACACATTTCTCTATAATGGGGACATTTCTTTGTAATTGTGGTTTCTGCACTTACGGGGTTGTCCTGAAGCCCTACACAGAATCCAGGTGGATATTGGTGGCCACCCACCTATTCCAACTTTCTTATTTTGGATTTTTTCATGTCAGTAGATCTTTCTGTACTTCCAGGGTCGTTTTAGGGTTCTAAACAATGTTTTATTGGCTTGACACAGTCAAACTGTAGAGAGAGTTATATTTTTATTTCATAATGCATAGTTCTCAAAAATACCTTTCCAACGAGCTATCACACGCCTAAAACAAAGATCGTGTGCAAAAGTTAGGACCCCAAGAAGTTAATGTACTAACTTACCCCAACAGGGCCCACATGACTTCTAACGCTTCATCTCCTAGGGTTAGGTTTTTGGATGTCTAGGGTTTTGGAATTCATTTTTATCATAAAAAGGTCTTCATAGCCTCATTGTAATCATCTTCCTGCGAATGAACGTAGCCGTCACATATCTTCTTAGAGATAAAATTGTCACCATTCTAGCCAGTCTTTCACTCTGTATTTTTACAGTCTCTATACATTTCTTTCATTAATAGAAATCATGTATTGTTGTATTTCTTTGTTTCTGAAATTTTTTATGTGTATTTCATTGTAATATCTTTGCTTTCATTTTGTTCCGAAAATAATCCGGATTAGTGGTATTAGAGAAGGCTGCCCTTGATCGTTTTTCAGTGCATGTCCCCAACAAGGTCCGAGTATAGAAAGTTGGGTCTCGAGCTTGTCTCTCTTGAGGATAACCTCTCTCACACACCCAAGAAACCCTCTATGGCAACAAAAAAAAAATGATGGAGCAAAAGATTCTATTAACCTATTGCTTGAGCAAGCTCTCACGTGACAAAGGGACGAAATGATGGAGAATTTTTCCCACATCCTTCAACGCTTGCAGATAGAAAAATACACATCTTCATCAAGCGACCACTTCGGAGGAACCTCTCCCTTCAAGGTACAAGTTAATTTTGATATTCATGTATTTGAAGGTTAGATAGATGAGGATGCCTTAGACAAATGGTTGAATCTTCTAGAAGGTTATTTCTTTGTTCACAATTTTTCCGACAGGGAAAATATCACCTTCGCACTCCTCAAGGCTCTCCCCCATGTCAAACATTGGTGGGAAAATTACTGGGAGAAAAGTTCCACAGAGGAATCTGGAATATATGGGGTCGAGCCCATTTGGGATTTTTTTTTGGATGCAGTCAAGGAACAATACTACCATGTTGATAATTATGAAGACCAGTACATGAGATGGACCACACTACGGCAAGAGAAGAGCCAAACTGTGCCCGAGTTCACAAATACTTTCCATACCTTGCGCACCAAGATGGGTACCAAATATTCTGAGAGTCATCTAATTTTGAAATACCGTGGGGCTCTACATAAGTACATCCAAAATGAAATGGATTTCCTAAACATCTCATCATTGGGAGATGCCTATCAATATGCTGTCAAAATCAAGCAGAAATTTAGGCACTAGAACAAATGGGAGTTCGGGTCTGCAAATCTGCAACAACCAAAGCATGGTAAAGACATCCCTAACCAACAACCTTCCAAAAACCAGTCCAAGACATAGGAAAATAAGGGTAAATGAAAGATGAAGAATGGCATTAGGAAGTGGTGTGACTTCCAGAAAATACCTTGGCACAACACTGTTGAATGTCGCTCAAAACACTCATCAGTGGCTGAGGTCAAATACAAGGAGCCAAACCTTGATTCAGAATGTGATCCAGAAAATATTGAAAACAAACAGATCATCGACGTAGACCCTACTGCTATTGTTGTGACCAACTAGAAGAACCAGTAGATATTGGAGCGCCTCTTCCATTCACATATGTGGGTGAAGGGGACCCCATTGCATTTCATTGTTGATAGTGGTAGCTAGAAGAATCTCATCTCAGCTGAGGTCATCAAACAATTGGGGTTGTCGACAACACCACATTCGCAACCATACAAATCTGGTGGCTTCACCAGGGAGGAGATCTTCGTGTCAGCCAACAGTGCCGCCTGTGCTATGGCATCCAACCCTTCAAGGATGAGGTAGTGTGTGATGTTTCCCCTCTTGATGTCTGTGATGTTGTTTTGGTCCAACCATATATGTGGAAACAACATGTTGTTTATGAGTCTCAACCCCGTAGTGTCATTATTACTTTGGGGGGTCAGCTCTACATGATACCAGAGGTAGTTCCGACTAATGTTCCACCAAAACAATGCCACGAGGTAATCTCTCATACTAGAAAATTCATCCTCTTCACAGTATGTTCAAAGGATGCACAAAAGGCCACTACAACCACTGCGACCTCAACACCTTCTATCCAGCAGAAGCAGATTGCAAAAGAGAAAACAAATATTGTTTCTTCACCTACAATGGTGCCTACACAATGCCCCGCTAATCCTAGATGCAACAGGTTAGTGGAATAGATTCAACCTTGCCAAGAACAGGTTCATGACAACCTTCCACAGACCAAGCAACACAAATTCTCCAACAAGGCACACAACTCACCAAGATTCATATTTAGAAAACACTTTCCCCTCTTCCCCAAGCACTCAACGCAATGGAGACCATTTCTTCCTAATGGAGGAGGATTGATCGAGGTGGATATCGGTGGCCACCCACCTGTTTCAAATTCCAACTGGCTCATCTTGATAATTTTCAGTTCAACACGTTTCTCTGTAATGGGGACATTTCTTTGTAATTGTGGGTTCTGCACTTATGGGTCTATCCTGAATCCCTACACAACATCCAGGTGGATATTGGTGGCCGCCCACCTATTCCAATTAGCTTGTTTTGAAATTTTTCAGGTCAGTACATATTTCTGTACTTCCAGGGTCGTTTTGGGGCTCTAAACAGTGTTTTCTTGGCTTGCCACAATCAAATTGTAGACAGAGCCAGAGTTTGACGACATAATGCATAGTTCTTGAAAAGACCTTTCCAACGGGCTATCATGCACCTAAAACAAAGATCGTATGCAAAAGTTACGACCCCGAGGAGTTAATGTACTAACTTACCCCAATGGGGCCCACATGACTTTTGGCACTTCATCTCCAAGGGTTAGGTTTTTGGATGTCTAGGGTTTTTTCATTCATGTTTATCATAAAAAGGCCTTCAGATCCTCATTGTAATCATCTTCTTGCAAATGAGCGTAGCCGTCGCATCCTTTCTTAGAGATAAAGCTACTACCATTATAGCGAGTCTTGCACTTTGCATTTTTACAGTCTTTGTACATTTCTTTCATTAATAGAAATCATTTATTGATGTATTTCTTTTCTTCTGGCAATTTTTATGTGTATTTCATTGTAATATCTTTGCTTTCATTTCGTTTTGAAAATAATTTGAATCACTCTTATGAGGAATCGTCCTCACGACCTTTGGTTAAAAATTCCTTAAAATCCCTAACAACATTATGCTGTAGATTGATATTTGTGAGCTGCAACTTCTCCCCTTCTATCAAGGGCTCGACCAAAATTTTGTTGAGTGAATATTCCCAATAATTCAGGGTTTGAACAGGATAGTCGATGTCCCAATCCAATGCACCAGTCAAATATTCTATCCACTTAGCAAACAGTCTGCAGTCCACCCCAACAGAAAGAAAATTGAACGACCGTAACCTTTATGGGAAGCCTTTTCTCTCTCTTGAAAATCATCATGGCATGTTGGATCAAGCTCACATATTTCTATGAGACCATTTTTCCAACCACTCGCTTGCTACCTGACGGTTGCCTCTTCAAGCTATACAAAGGCGTCCTCATTCTAAGAAACTAGTCTTCCATTGCTTCTGCATTGCCTCTCCATGTATACTCTACCTTTACTTGAGATCTGTGAACATGTAGATCTTTTAGGGTGAGTATATCTTCCATTTTTTACCTCCATATGGTGAAGTTTACCCCGATAAGCTTTTCAATGTTGATCATTAACTCCACTTCAACCACCTATAAATGAACCCAATAAACATTGAATTTCCAACAAAAACTTCCCTTTGATACCACTTCCCATCCTAGGAATAAGAGTGAGATTAATAACATAAAATAGGCACAAGAAAAAATATCAAGCACACGACACCATGATTTATCTTGGAAAACCATTACTGAAAAACCAACCAAAGATATCTTTGTTCCCTTGACCAAATTCAACCAAGGTGCCCAAGTGAGCCTTCACCACTCACCTCTAGGCACATTACTAAACTTGACTAGGTAAAAGAGTCAATGAGTTAAATCCACCTTAGGTCAACATTTTCGAGCTCAATTAAAAGAGTCAATGAGTTAAATCCAGCTTAGGTCAACATTTCCACGCTCATGGTTTTGGTAGCCGGTGGTATTTCATGTAATGAAGTATTTAAATAGGCTTCATGGCATCAAATAACACGGGTTACCTAAACCACTAGCCAGAAAACTACCATTGTTGACCTGAAATGGATTTAATTCATTCACTCTTTTACGAAGTCAAATTTATTTATTTAATATTATTAATCTTTCTTATTCCTAACACATAAATCTAATCTAAGCTCTGTATAACTCTACTAACACATCTCTGAACACAAATATCTCTTTATAACTCTTCTAACACATCTCTGAATGCAACTCATATCTCTATATAACTCTGCTAACACGTCTCTGAACGCAAATATCTGGGAGATAATCCCAATAGTTTTGATTCACAATGCAATTTGTTAGCTTGGATGACTTCTCTATGTAACCATTACATGACATGCTAAATGAAAAAAAACTTTTATAACTTAATTATGATTATATTTACTACAATCAACATATATCACAAATTATAATAAAAAATTTAAAAAATCTATGATAGAAATAATTTATTCTAAATAATTAAAAAATAATGATATATATAAAATAGTATATATCACAAATTATAATAAAAAATTTAAAAAATCTATGATAGAAATAATTTATTCTAAATAATTAAAAAATAATGATATATATAAAATAGTTTTGATTCACAATGCGATGTGTGAGCTTGGATGACTTCTCTATGTATCCATTACATGACATCATTTTTTTTTTCTTTAATTATGATTATTATGACTATGTTTACTACAATCAACATATATCACAAATTATAATAATGACTTCTCTATGTATCCATTAGATGACATGCTAAATGAGAAAAAACTTTTCATTAATTATGATTATGTTTACTACAATCAACATATATCACAAATATTATGATTATGTTTACTACAATCAACATATATCACAAATTATAATAATGTGATAGAAATAATTTATTCTAATTAATTAAAAAAATAATGATATATATAAAAATTTAATGCAAGTACAAGAAATGATAAAAAGATTAGGTTCCCATTGAAATTTAATAAATCATAAAATAAACAAATAAACATTGTTTACTTAAATCATAGGGGTAGAGAGTAAATTGACTAGTTTAAATCATAAAATAAACACTCTTTACTTAAATCATAGGGGTAGAGAGTAAATTGACTAGTTAAATATGTATTAAAATTAGGATATAAAGTTTTTGATGAAAAGTAGGGAAGGTGTACATGTTTGGTTGAAAAAGTATATGGAAACTTAAAAGATCTTTAAAATTAAAAAAAAATCATTTAGTTAATCTTGAATAACAAAGTTTTTATTTGAGATATTTGAAAAAAATATATATATTTTGTTCAGTTTGCATGGTATATATTAATAGACAAAAGAAAGAAATGCTCATCTTTTCATACATTTACTTTTCACATATCTACATGGACATAAATTGTTGATGGACTCTCTAAAGATGGTGGATTGTTGATGGACTTTCTAAAGATGATGGTCTCCCACTAGCTAGGGGGACTCTTTCAAAATATGCTCATGATGCATAGCTCTGGAAATGTGTTTTATTTCTGGTTTACTCATTTTCATGATGCATGGCTCTGAAGATGTATTTTATTTCTGGTTTACTCATTTTCATGTATAAAGATAGGATAGTATGATATTCAATCAATCATTAGGAATATGCTTTTGCTAAATGTTTGTTGTTTGTTTTTGAATTGTTAAATGAAAACCATGTTTTAAACTATGAAAAGAAGCTAAGAAAATTTTAGAGGATAAAATAACAATGCATGTTTATGAATTTTGATGATATTTTCCATATCAATATAAGATTGTAACAATAATTTTTAGAAGTGTTACAAATAACAACAAATTTTAGAAGTGTTAAAAACATGTGCAATATTACAATTTTATTTTTATTAATAAAACTACAATCTTAACAATTTTTAGAAGTGTTACAAACATGTGCAGTATTTAGAAGTGTTACAAAAATTGTTACAAATAACATTAAATTGTTACAAATAACATTAGAAGTGTTAAAAACATGTGCAGTATTGCAATTTTATTTTTGTTAATAAAACTGCAATCTTACAATTTTTAGAAGTGTTACAAACATGTGCACTATTTAAATTTATTTTTATTAATAAAACTATAAACTGTTTTTTAAAATAAAATAAAATGGTATTTTTTATACTACATTTTCATGAATTTTATTTTTATTTTTTAAATATTAATTATAAATTTTTTTTATACCATAAAAACAAAGAATAATCAATAATACAAATAGTTCTCCAACAAATAAATAATAAATTATAAAACTATTTATCTAAATTATAACAAAATATTTAAAAAATTCAATAAATTATAATTTACTCATGAATCTCGTTTTTTTTTTTACACAAACCATGTTATATAATTTATATAACCAACCATTCTGATATTTAAAAAATTCAATATGTTACAAAACTCACGAATCTGGTTTGTTTTTATTCTCTTTTTCATTTATAAATTAAATAAATTACACGAACCATAAACCATATTATATAACGTATATAACCAACCAATGTATGGTGACTATTTTTTAAAGTACATGTTATCCCCTACCCTAGGGATAATTAAGGAGATCATGTCTCGAGGCCCACGGGTCCTAGACATGGAGTGCCAAGAGCCGGATGACTTGAGCATGGCCCTGGAGGGCCCCTCTTTTCTTTAGTGTAGCTAATTTATCAACAACAACAATATCTATCCCACCAGCATGGTCCCGAGGTAGCAGTAAGTATTGCTCCATAAGGTAATGAGTTTGGATATCATGGTATGTGTCACTCTGATTCTTGAAGAACTTGAATATGTTGCATTGAATTCTCCTTCATTTCATAACGTTTTCTTGGAAATTATGCTCTTTGACTTGTTCATACCTGGAAGGGTGACATGATGTCCTAGTAAGTTGATCTCCCTTTAGGATGGGTTTCCACTTAGTGGGTCTGTGAAAGATCATCGTATGTTCCCTCCATACTTACCACTTTCCATCTTTATTCCTCTCATTTCCCCCTACCTTTGTTTGGGCATTGGGATTGGCCACACTAGGAAGGTTTGTACCTTGCCTTGTGGGAAGAAGGGGCTAAAGGCCTAGAGGGTAAAAGTAGCTGGAAAGCGTTAAAGGCCAAAGATGAAACCTTTGAGATACTTCACCCAGGGATTCCCGAGAAAGCAATAAAAAACTTCTCAGTAAGAAAAGGGAACCTATAAGATAAATAAACACTAGAGGTATTAGTTGGTGGAGAGGAGGTCTCATCATGAGCCGACCTATTATGACCATGGGCATGTAGTGGTATGACACTACCATCCATATGGTCACCAAACCAGGGTAGTGGCTCTTGGTTGCATAACCAAGAGAAAGGGGGTCTCATCATGAGCCAACCTTCTCATCTTCGTGAATTGTTTGTGGATAACGTTGTCACCTCTCATCACCAAGCCAGGACAATGTCCCTCAACTCTTCCCTTGAAGCATAAAAGAAAAAGATCAAAATCAATGAAGCTAACAATAAAAGGTAGTGAATGGGATATGAAACAATGTCATCTATGACAAGGTGCAACTCACCCTCTACAAAGGCACCCACAAGTAAGATTTGCATTTCCCTGTTATCATTTCATCCCATGCCCAAACACTTACACCACGCCACCTCATACACTTATATGACCTGGATTGGTTCTCACCTGGGAAACACCCCAAAGTTAAGGAGGATTAACCCAATAGGACACCTTGAGAACTTCTCCAAATCTGACTTGTTAAATTGCATAACGTCTTTGAGCATTTTTCTGGGTAAAGGGGGGTTTGATGCACATGTTTGGGTAATTTAATTACTGGATATGATTTGCATGTTATGATCCCTGTGACTTATGAACCCCTGGAGGGCGTACTTGTTGTTGCCGCAGGACTTTTCCTGGTGGATAGGTACACATGGCAGAATGATTATCTCAGACCTTCATGGGGCTAAAAGCCCACAGATGGATGTTGTAACCCCATCCATGGGCAAGACACCATAAGAGATTTGCACTAGGAAGAAAGAAGGACGTTTCCCTTGGAGACACCCTAGCAGGCCTAGACTTAGGGGGATCTTGCTATTCCACCTGGACGTTTACCTTTGAGATCCCATGACATCACCATTATGACCCTGGACATCATCCAGAGCTAGGATTTGCATTTTGAGGGCATTTGTGTGCTAGTTGGCACGTGTCGGCATCATCCAGGGCCTTTGGAGGCCAAACGTTCTACATATAGAACCCAAAATTCCACCTTGGGGGTTCAACGTCACCCTATAAGGGCATGATGTCACCCTTGAAGACAATTTTAGGGCTTAATTAATTTTATTTATGTAAAAATTGAATTTTGATGTAAATTGGCCAGGTCAACCTTTATTTGACCTAAAATTAATTAAAGGTCATTAGTTTTGTATAAATAGAGAGAAAGAAATCTCATTTTTTTTCATCATCACTCATCACACAATAAGTGTGTTATGAAATTTGCTCCCTATTGGGAGTTATTGGTTGAAATAGGGAGGCACACTTGTCTTGGAGGGTAAAATTTGCAACTTGGATCATTTCTTGGTGAAGTTACTTGGCAATCTAGAGTTTTATTGCTTGATTATTCTTGGTGAAGTAAGTAAATCTACAATTTTTCATTTCATTTTGAATGGTTATGGTATATTTGCTTATTCATGTTAAAGATTATGAAATTGCTTGTTTGACAAACCCTAGTAGTAAAGGACTTAAGTTACTACTTCTTTTCTCTTCATTTACTAGATTTTAGTAAGGTGATTTGACTTAGATAAAATTCTAAAGCCCTAAACACTAGCACTTTAAAAGCCATTGTGTAATGCACCCATGGCGGGGCTTAAAAATTCCGCGCTTCTTAAGAGAATTGATGTCCTCATTCGGGGATTCTACTCCATTCTTCTCTTCTAGGGCTTTCCAGCCACTACCTCCATGCTCTGCACCGAACTCATAACTGGAAAAGGTCCTCTTCTAAGTCCTTCGGGTTCTTTTATTCTCCTTATACTTTCATATGATCGTGAGCTATGACCAGATGCCAAAACGACAGGTGCCAAGACAACCACCGCATGAGTTTCCCTAGAATGGAAATTCTCTGAAGTTCACAATCCGATGCCATGTGTCCTTGGGGATTTCGACAGTAGTAATTCACTTCGGGACTTCGATGTTTGGGAGTCCCAGACGCTCACACGACCTTTCCTCCCGAAGTAATCTATACCTGGAGTTCTATATCAAGTGCCACGCTTCCATTGTAAATCAACGACTTAGTTTCATTTTGAGTCTTTGGCACTCGGGAGCTTCGGACGTTTCTGTGACATTTTTCTCCAGAGTCAAGGATCTTGCACCACACGTCCTTCCAGATCAATGGTCCTGGTTTACTTCGTTCTTTGGGGATTTTGGCGTTACTAAGACTCTAATATCCCGAAGAGGTCAACACCAGACTAACTACCTCATAGATCTGATGGTGGGGATGGCTCCCGGGCATCGTCAGATCCAAGGCCCAGATTAATTTCGAGACTTCGGGGATTTTACCTCCCTTACGATGAACTTGCTCAATTCCCCGAACTCGCGAAGTCCGAAGGGATCAAGGGGTTAACTCCCGCGCTCTTTCCCGTATCCAACGATCACAACAGACCTTGGCTTTTCCCGAACAGATCTCATTCGTTCATCTTCCAGACAAAGGAACATTCCCTTTCGAGACTTCAATCTTGTTATTCTTCCTGAGCTTTTTTAGTTGTGAAAGGATTAAGATATTTGTGCTCTTTCTCTTGAACTTAACACTTAGAAGAATTCTTCCGCACACCCTTGCGCTCATTTATCAACTCTAGAACTTAAGAGGTTCTCAGTATCTGCCTGCCTCGCAGAGAGCCTGTGCATATCTGCACTATCCCTCCCGAGCTTTAACAAAATCCTTCCTCCAAGGGACTCAGAACGACTAAGAGTGTCGACATGCACACATGAAACTATGCCCAAGGTCAACGAACTCACATTTCACTGCTCTAGCTTAAGCCACCATAAGGCTCAAGCATTTATGAGTACAAGTCATGTTCAAACCATATAATTTCTTACTTGCCTAATTACACAATCAAGAAGAAATAAAAGGGATACAGTATAACCATTAAGCAGACATACACATCCCTGAAAAAATTCACAATATATCCAATCTTATTACAAAGCTACAACTCAATTACACAGGGTGTGAGAATACTTATCTATTACAAGTTGCAACCAACTAACTAACTATGGGTGTGTGCCTTTCCACCCAACCATAGGCTCAGAGGCATTCATCCTTAACACTCTGGCCACCCCGTGCCAAGCCATGTTATCACTAGGGAATTATTCCATCTCTGAAAGACCTTCTCTCTGTCACAATATCCCTGCAAGGTTTATCATATGCTTCCTCAGCATCAAGCTCCTGTTCAGGTCCTTCAGGTCGTGTTCTTTGCACTTCCTTTTGGTTCGTGCATCTCCTTCTAAGATTGCACTCTCCTATGGTGTCTCCTCTCTCTCCCTCTGTGTGTATCTTTCCTTCCTTCTTTATAAAGGTTCCCGAACTATCATGTTCCTTCTATTAGAAGGAAGCTCAGGTCTGCATGTCTATGTGGTACTTCGGGCTGAAAACCCATGTTTCCATTCATGGGGGTGGTTGATTATTCAACCACCAATCGTTTCCTTCATTAACTGATTCTTAGCTCTAGAGATATCATGGATCATAGTTCAAGGATTCACCCCCCAACAATGAGTTATGGGAAATTTAACAATAATACATTTACATTGTCCACCTACCTTAGCATGGTAATCCTATTTTATGATTAATTACAAGCTGGGGGAAATAGGGGTGTTACAATCCCCTCCCCCTTAAAAAGGAACATCGTCCTCGATGTTCTTTCTCAATAACAGATGTTATGAATTCCTCATCCAACTGCTTCAGATATCTCGATCCTCTTTCATGGTCAGGTCCTTTCTAGACTCTTGGCCTTCATCACTTGTCTTCAATAAATTCTTGGACAACAAGCACATTAATCACAACTTTATGTGAAAACATCTTATTGTTGTTCAATATTCAAGAGGAAAATTTCATAATCTAGCACAATACTTATATGTGCAGTTCGTGGATTTGCATCCACATGGCTGTCCTGCTATCCAGGCTCACTATTTTTCCCAGACATACCCATTGTGTGCATGATCCCAATCAATAGTTTACAAGAAATATCATAGTCTCCTCTTCCTTGCGGTCACTCACCCTCCAGGCCCAGGCTTAGGCATCCCCTTCTCTGCTATACAATTCCTTGGGTGATCCATCTTGCCTTGCCAAGGCTTTCTTGCACAGGAAGAATTTCAGAGACTTCATCGAGCCTTATAGTTGAGGCACCCCTTAGACTTTCTCTGTCGAGGTGTCCCTCCGGCTTGTGTTATCTCAACACAACATATTCCAAGTGATCATGGCTTACCACAAGGTTCGCATGGCTCAACAGTGGCCTCCTTCATGCTTTTTCAGCTGGATAGACTTCACCCGTTCTATCTGGATAGATATTTCCTTCTCACCTATATCACAAGCATACAAAATTCATGAGACATCATCACAATTTTAAATTTCAGAATATTATTGCAAATCTGTCACCCACAAATTTTCCAATTTCTTCATTTATTTTCAAATATGTTCCGCACGAAACCAGATTCTCAAGCATGGGACTTTCTTCCCCATAGCAGTTTAGCTCAGTAGTCAATCGATCTTCATTATGGGCTTACAACATTGCCATATCCAAGACTCTTTCTTCCTGCAAGTCAACTTTCCTCAGCCAAACCAATTGTTATTTTTCATGCACACTATATTTTCATACGATGCATACTAACAGTCCAAGTAATTTTCCATCTATTTAGGGTATATAAAGAAAAAAGGGAAATATTATTATTATGTAAGCATCATGTCAACATACTAAATTTTCCAAGTGCAATCCAAATATTAAATGACTTTAATCAATGCACCAATGTTCATGTCCATATTCATACCCAATGCACCCTCACATTGATTTAAAGTTTGTCACACTTTATAATAGGTTCTTGACCATGGTGTGTTGGAATTTAACCAACCTCTTCACCATATGGCTTATTCATTTTCATTCACTCTTACAGCAGGACCATGCTTCCTGCTATAGGCCAATCACGATCCCAAATCAATACACATGAAACTCAAAATTTTCACATGAATGCCTTTAAGCCTTCTTCCTTCATTAATAACCAGGGTGCCAACACTCAGGGCCACCCAAATTTGTTTTCCTTCAATGCTTACATAATGTAAGTAAAACATTAGAAGGTCCTCCTTCCTTAATGAAAAATCATTTTTCTTCCATCTTATGCAACATGCATTCCCTCAATGCATTCCATGCAATGTGTTAGCTATGAGCACCTTTATTCCCATAGAACCAGTCCCCGTGACCACAATCTAACATAGAGTGCTAAACTCTACCTTCCTTCACTGGCCTAGATGAAATCTGTTTTCTCTCCATGCGATCGAGAGTTGTGACCTTAGCTCTATTTTTTTCAAGTGCTACCCTTTCAACTACCATGTCCGAGTGCTATGATCCTAGCTAAACCCCATGTCTGCAATTCGACGGTGAAGACCTGTCTTCCCTCAGATATAACGGTTGCAAGGGATTGCAGAACCTCAACTAGATCACGGTTTAATTCTCCTTCCTATCTCCACAATGAATACGGGTCATCCGATATACGATCGGATCCCAAACTCAAAACAAAACTATATTGAGTTAAATTTATGGGCACATGCTTCGACATTAACCCACGTGTAAATACCTTCCCTGCAATGAATACATGTCATTGATATTATCCCTAGATCGATTCTATCCACATGATTCCAAACATAACAATTCCGACATAGAAGTGTTTGACCGAGAATTTGAATATTTTTAATGACAAAATCATAAAATTTCATTCACACATTTCGTCAAACACTTGACTAACCTGAGATTTTAGTCTTTTAATAAATGCTTTTAAAACTGAAAGCAACTAAAAGCTAAAACACTTAATTCAAGTAAATCACTGACCCATACTCTGATAAGGCAATAAATAGACAAGTGTTTTTTGGTCCAATGACCAGGGAAAAAATGTTGGTTAAGGCTGGTTGTCATTGATGTCAACCCTTGAAGAAAGACCCGTAGCACAAAGGTTTGGGTAAT
>JZKD02S1040841.1:0-13346 GCA_000966675.3 Picea glauca | reverse complement strand
ATGATGCATCATCATCAAGGTTAAGTGGTTCATCATCATAACAATCCAGATCACTTGCGAGCAAGTGTCCTCAAAGAATAAGTTTTGTCAGTGCGCCAGAGCGGGATGTTACATAAATATAGGGTTATAACATATTGTAATGAATTGTTCATCGTAGAAACTAGGATAGGTCATTTCTCTTGCGACGAAGGGGATCATCGATACTATTGATAGTTCATTGCAAGAACTACTAGGTTTGTCGCAAGAGAGACAAAATATTGTTACCTTCAACGATACCATATGCTTGCATAGTTTGTCACAAGAACTAAGACAAATGTCTCTCTTGCAATGCGCTTCCTCAATTTTCATTCTTTCGAACATCATTGTTTTTCATCTCTCATGTGACAAGCACTGTAGATTGTCTCTCTTGTGAAGACCATCATAGTTCGTCGTGCTTGCAATGAATTCCTTGGGCCATCTCTCTTGTGACATTATCCCAGGTTCGTCGCACTTGCCACAACACATGAAGCGATGTTTGAGGGCCCCAATATTTGTCGCAATATCTAGGACATAACATCGCAAGAGCGTTGAAATGGTCATACCAAAATGAACCAAATTTACTAGTTTAACATGATCAAGGGCCAAAGGTTGAGGGATCAGGCCCTCAACCTTTTTTCCACCCATTTGAATTTTAATACAAATTTAAATATATAATCTTCCAAATAACTATCAAGTGGGAATGTGTGGTCTATTGGTAGCATGGGATTTGTTAAGATATTTGGTGGCTATAAAGGTCATGGGGTCAAACCCCATTGACTCCATATCTTTTATATAACACTCTCCATTATATACCAATGGGAAACTTCCACGTGGAAGGTTCTCATTGGCTACCTAATGCCACTTGTCAAATGTTGATTGAACCATTTGGATTCTTGGAGGTACTTTCTAACTCAACCTACCAACTATCGTGCCACGTCACCTTGTCTGTGCCATGTTCCCATGCCACATGTCACCCTATGGTGGTGCCACATGTCACCCCCATTTTTCATGGTTTGACCAAACTTTGATCACTTATAACTTTTGCATACAATATCTATTTTCATCGTTGGAAATATGACAATGAGATCTATGCAATGATGCCATTTTTGGGACAATATGAGATAGTTGAATTTTGAGAATTTATGGATCCCCTGGGGCCTCTATGAGGATTATGAATCCTCCTAGACCTCTATGAGAATTCCTTAGATCCTCCTAGATCACCGATACCCAAAAAAATGCAAGAAGTGATTTAAATTAATCAAACAAATGTCCCACAAAAAACATTTAAATGACTTGAAAAGAAGTTGTAGCAATGACTACTGGAACAGATATGGGAAAGATCTATAAGTCTATAAGAAAAATAGAAGACATATTTGGGATATATTTGAAGGATTCCCCTTCAAGAGATATCCTTTTAGTTCTTGTTCATGCTTTTTCAGTTAGGACAAAGTGATTGATCGCACATTGTATGTGAGCAACCGAAAACCACAAGCATTGGTCGCACTTCACAGTGCAATTTTTGGGTAGTCACATGGTAGAATGGAAAAATGCATGACCAAAACTTATGGGGTCTCTCTGAGTGCATGATAAACCCACGATCACAATCATATAGATGCAAAATTGAATAGATTTAATGTAGATCTATCATATCTGGGACTGGAAAAATTCAAACAGACTCAGAAAAGACTTACTGGAAAAATGAAAACACAAAATGGGGCTTAAAAAGGTAAGGATATTTAAAAATTCTATTTAAATGAACTGAGAAGAAACAACATAAACAATACTGACTTCCCCAGTGAATTCACCAGTCTATTGTAGGATAATTGTATCCTACATGAGTTATCTCCCAAAGGCTCTTCCTAGACATAAGATAGAAAAGAGATACAAATGATATAATTTGCTATATCTAAATCATAAATGTGTGAATCTATGAGGAAAAAGAATAATAAGATTACTTAGTAATTCGACGGTTGGCCCTACATGCTCCTTGTTTTTTCACTCTTTTGAAGATGTGCTTCACTTTAACGAAAAAGAGTCTGGACACATGGAAACACAAATGGATACCTCTCATAAGATCAAATATAAGATGTACAAATTAATAACATATCTAATAATATAACATGAAAGAATGAAAATTCTAACTCTTTATAAGAATCATAATAACCATATACAACTCAATAGAGGGGAAATTCATGTGCATCTTATATTAATAAAATAAGAGACTTACAACTTAAAATAAAATGACTTGATTAAGATATTACTAATATCCTTTCCGAAGCTCTATGATCACTTCAACAATATAATTTTACTCTTTTTTTTCCTCTCATTTTCCCATGAGAAACCCCCAATATATAGGAATATAGAGAAAAGATTGTGGATAAATATAGACACTCAAAATAACAAGCTTCTCGAGGCTTTATTAGGAGAAATATGAACTTTGATCACATCTATTTGTAACCAATCCTAATTGGGGAGTAATATACCTGGTCACATCTTGCATTCTTGTGGTTCACGACTGGTAGTGAATTGCATGAGAGAAAATAATGACCATCAACTTTCTGTCACAAGTTGCAAAGGAACAACCAGGGACCAACCAAAAGGATGGTGCAAACTTAGGGAAAAGTGACATAACTCATCATCTCAGCCTACTATCCTATAGACAATGTTCATCGGGTGATCAGGTGAAAAATAACTATATCAGAACTGCACAGAGTCCCTCGGGCCTTCCCACTTGCCTTGAGGGCTCTAGTTCAAGGTCATACATGAATAGTTTGAATTGTGGATTTAGGAAGTCTAGCTGTGATAACAAAATCTCCAACTATCAAAGAGTTGCAATTGTTCCTCCTTCAAAACATCTTATCACAACTCTAGTTGAAAGTAAATACACAATCATGACATACAATCTCATGCACTTCCCACAATTATCAAAACATAATTCAATCAACTTAAGCATATGTAGCGACGATGAAACATACACACAAAATAATCCAGTCACATAAAATCACATATCCAGAAGCAACATTCAAGCACAACAAGCAATAGTGAATAAGGAAAAATTTAAAACACACTAAGAAACAATTAACCCATCTTTCAACATAATTAACATAGTTATTACAATCACTTATTCATATGGTTTTTTCTATATTTCATGAGAAACGATGACAAAAAATTATCTCACTGTTTGTTTCTTACACATCCTCATGATTTTCCCCCCCATGTCATAATCATTATTGAGTTCCATACCCCTTTCCATCCTCACCCTCCATGCTTAGGAATCCCCTTCACTTATACACAGTCCCTCAGGTGATCCATCATTTTCCATAGTGGTCTTGTGCAATGGGAGTGCCAACTCACTCCCATATTTTCACTAGAAGTTTGTAACCTATGGAAATCATAGGGTTCTAGTGTCATAGAAATAACATATTTTCCAATATTTCCATCTTTAATGTCCATCATCTCGACTGTATCACACACATATACTAATCAATATGAGATATCGGCATAGCAATTTTACATATTAATTTCCAAATATGTTTTACATATACAAAACTAAGTTTCTCAAGAAAACAATTTATTCTCAAGACATTTGGCTATTGCAACAAAAATATTATGTTTTCCTTATGGTATTACACCACTACCATATCCAAGAATATTTTTCTTGCAACTTTTCTCATTTTAATTTAGTCAAACAAATTGTTATCATATCATAACAATTTCAACAGTTCATGAAATGATCTCAGAATTGTGATTTACAAGCAATTCAATCATTTCCATCCATTATTCACTTTAAAAATGGGATTCAGCCATTAATCATATTATCTAGAATTAAAATATCATTCATTGCAACATATGAATTACCAACACCCAAACTTTTCACAATGCATTCAAACATTACCAATAATTACACTCAACGTGTCGATCCCCATGGTCAATTTATGCAATGCATCTTTGCATTGAGTTGAAAATAATATATATCCATGTCATGTATTCCACCATGTGAGTTGGAAAATATATCCAACATATCAAAAATTATTTGAACTCTTCTCCATTCACCTATCCAATCATTTGGACACCTTCCTCTTCGACCCATACACACACTATGAATACAATTTTGTTAATGCTCTCATGTGTCGACAAAGAGTTTGTAGTCCAAACATTGGTTATACCTGGGAATACCATTACAAACTTGTATGGATCTATATCTTTTCCATATCCAATATCATCACGACTTCACAAATTTCCATCTATATTCATGTACATTACTATAACAAGAGTAATGCCTCCTGAATTAACTTGGTTATGATCTCATAACCAACATAGAAAAATATGTAATTAAGTTTCCCATAAATTAATTCAAGAAACATATGATATTTTCATACTCAAGGCCTAATTTGCATTGGAGAAATCTCACCAGTATGCTAAGTATATCCCTAGGATATGCCTATTGATCCTAGACAAACAGTGGGGATAGAATTCTATGGGTTTCCTAGACTCAATCAAATGGATTCAAAATTAACCGAAGGAGTGGTAGAGATAGAATAATTTTCACTGTAGGTTGTCCTTCATATATCCCAACTAATGCAGATATGAAGTTCCACCTCCAATATCCGCAACCTTCTTCTTGAACACAAAAGACACACAATTTATTTCTTCCTCTCTTCTTGGTATTAGAATCATATATCTAACTTGAATCTAACCTGGTCTATAGTTTAATAAGCTAGATCCAAACATTATAAAAGGAAATACAAACATGTCCAAGGGGAAAACCAACGATCTGTTGATTAATATGAAGAAATTACATCAAATTGATACCTTAGATGTTGATGAATCCTCCTTTCTCCTTGATTCTTTCTTCTCCTCAACTTATTGATCAAACTAGGAAATATGATGTTGGTTGTTTTGAATAGGAAAATCTAGGTTCAAGAAAGAATCCATCAGAATGTGAGGTATCAATAAAGGGAAAGATTACCGAAATTTGAAAAGTTACCCCGAGGGGTGTTCCCCTGGGGAAAGGTGTGATAAACAATGGGAATTTGAAACCTCCCGACATACTACTACCCCCATTCTGACTAGGCACAACCACAAAACCACTAGGAAAGTTCCATCCACACCTGATGATACCTTTCTGCTCATAGGAGAGGTGGAGACAGAATGAGTTCCACCTCCCATGCTAAGACAAGGTTCGACCCCCTGCCAGGAAAGGATCCAAAATTGGGAATCATAATAGAATGGATGTGCATAGTAACATTGGGTATACTAATGGATGGGAATGAAGACATAGTCGTGGTCCCCCAAACTGAGGGACTTGTAGAAAAAGGCATGGATGGTGTAGGTACAATGGAGCTAAGAGGAGGTAATGTGGAAATCACTAAATTTACCCCAATCTGACTTGAGTATGGGATGGGTGGATCAGATACACTGAACTAGACACTTGGTTCTGACATGGTATAAGGATTATTGAAAAAATATAAAGTCTCACAAAAAATATCCCCTACCTGGACAGGTAGAGGTGCCTCAGGATTAGTTAAAGGAGGGTTAAATTTTGGCGGAGGACCTTTGTTGACCACTTCCACTTCAACCAAACTAATATGCTCGAACCAAAGATAATACCCTTTTAATTCTTGGTCACTACTTCATTCCACTTGAGAGGTGGTTGTACCTCTGTGATGGGTTCTATTCGTCGCAATTGATGGGGACAAAACGATGATTCAACCAAAGTGAAAATAATAGGTGTAAATCAAACAAAATTCAAACTAAGGCCAATCTAGACTCAAAATAAAAGAGCACACACCTATCAAATCTAGGATAACATCAATAAAACCAATGGCTCAGGGGGCCTTCTGAAAACCAACCCTCTAGGGGAGATGAAGTACCCATAAGATTAGCTAGTGAAGATATGAGGAGAAGTTATGGTGATCTATTTGAAATAACCCTAACTGATGCAAAGAAACCTTTATTATGGTGGGAACCCTTCGGGGAAACCAAGATCATGAAAAATGTCTACCTGGGATACTAAAAGAGCATCCCACCTATTGAAAGTCAGAAAACCCCACTAGACTCTTGAGTTTAGTGGGTTCCCCTACTACCAAAATTTTGCAAAGTACTAATCTTCTGTCTACCTATATGGATGTTTATTTAAAATATTGATGCTTTTATATAATATCTAAATCTAATGTGACATAGAGTCTGTTGCTTCAACCCAATTCCTTTATACAAATCCTTTTCCTCTTTTCACTTTTGTCTCTCAAACGTTTTGCAAAAATTACATTTTTCATATAGATAATCCCCCGTCGCTATCCATGTGATCTTGACCAAACTTTGTTGGATTTTTGACTTCCACTCATCATTGCACTATGTTTTCAGGTTCCCGACAATGACACCTTTATGATCATCTTAGTGAAAACCTTTCGTCGTCGATAAATCGTATTGTATTGGAACCTCTCATGTGTTGTCCAGCATTTCCGACGATGATACTTACACTTTGATAAACCATGACATCACACCGATGGAAAACTCTAACTAGTTTCTAGTCTTGTTTGGGACGTATTACAGGTCATTCTCTAGATGGGTCCCAACATTTCCTTTTATCTCCTAGCATAACCCTCAAATATTTTCCTCTAAGATCTTTACCCATACGTGTCCATTTCCTGTTGGCTCAAGATTTTTCGTTAAATCATTTTGGTGAGACTTTTATTCGTCGGTGAACTTGACAAATTTACTTCTCATATCCATGTGAAATATGTCGATGATGAAATGAATTAAAACAAATAATCAACAATATGGATTTGGTACTCATGGATGGTGGATATTAACTTAGTTTCTCACGTCGACATAAAAATGTTTATAAATTCTCCCTTTCACTTGAGTTGGACCACACAGTTGGTTGTTTATAATTTCTCGATGAAAACATTGACGATTTTCCTCCATTCATAATTTCCGCTTCCCCGGTAATACAACAATGGTCATAAAAAAAAGTATGTATGCACAAAGTGGTTATATCACAGTGTACTACTCTAACCAAATCAAATTTGTAATGCGTATTGCACTAATTATCCATGGGTTAGGGATTTTTGGGGCCAAATCATAAATTGTGTTGTGGTGAGCCATCTTTTAGCTAATATGTAAATTTTTTTCAAGTTTTTTCATTTATTTATTATTTGTAATCAGTTTAGTAGTGAATTAATTTAAATCATGCAGGAGACAAAATGTCCTATATGTAAACTAGAAAGGGGAAAAGCTAGATATAGATCACGTCTAATCCTGCTCCAGAACATGCCTCTCGCAATATTACCAACACAAATATCCATGATGGAAGGGAACACTATCCCAGTTATTATGATATTTATGACCTATTTCAGAATGCGATTTCCCCACCTGAAGACAAAGACATCGACAAATACAACATTATACTCAAAAGTAGGATGCACACTGCAACAACTCATCCATAACTATTTTCCTACAATGATGTTGCAATATGGTGTTTCATACATGTGAAGAAATATACTGGGCCAATTAGCAATCCATCAAGTGTCCCAATTGCATCCCTTAAGGAATATGACATGAGGATTCGATATAAGACCCTGGAGCCCATTATCCCACTCAACGAATATTTCCTGGATAAGTTTGGGGTTAATCACACAAAATTTGAATCCCTCATGGAAGGATGGTTTGTTGATGAAGAGTGTCCATTGAAGAAGGGAGAAACATATGTCTAAACACATTACCTCAAAGACCCATATTGGATCTTAAATGAAATTATTTATAGGCTTTATGGGGAGGAGACCCACACCCACTTCATAATGGAATGGTTTCTAATGGACTACACAATGGTTAAGACATGTAAAGATTTCAACTGGGCTTCTATCTTATCCTTCAACATCACGAAGAAGATTCAAGAATGTCAAGGTATGAAGAATCCTAGTTTTATATGTCGGAATACCTTATAGATGCCATTTGTGTCACTAATAGGCTTCCAACGTTTAGTTGGGCATGGAGCCTAGATCAAGGCCCAATCCATGTCTATTGTTTTCAATTATGTAAGGTGAACTATAAATATGGTTTATGTGACATGTGTGACTACTTCCTCGCTCCTCTACACAAGGCCATATTTGACTTTCACCCACACAGGATATCCCCAGGATCCATTAAAGCCCTACAAGGAGTTAGGGATTGGTACATGAAGAAATAATACACCTACAAGAGAGTATTTGGGTCTTCGGGACTGACACACTTGCTACCCAAGTACATTCATGATAAGATATTGGCCATAGAAATAACATACCAGAAGGTGGAAAAGGGAGCCACAATTTACTTATCAAAGAAGAAAAAAAAACATTGGCCCATCTTTCCCCTTCACATAGGACAATATTCATTGATGAATAAAAAGTAGGTTGAAAAGGAGACTAAAACCCTCAAAGAAATATGTTTATGCTTAGGTAGAAAGAAAGGATATGACCCTCAAAATTTAGTATATGAACATATTAGGGCTATCAAGATGGTGCCACAAATTGTGCATGAAGTTAATTTTGTTGAAGACATTTTCCAAGGAGCTCTGTATTTTGAGGAGGTATTAGAAAGAATCACCAACAAACCAACCAAAGAACAACTGTATAAATAAGAAGACGAGGATAGGGTTGTGAAAATAAAGAAAATGAAAACCATTCTCCATCAAGAGAAATACATATTAGAGGCTGAAAAATGCAAAAGGAAACAAAAGGAAGTAGAAATGGCTATGGAGGTGGATGAACATGAAAGAAGATACCAATAGAGAAATAAATCAGAAGACAAGAAGAAGGAATATGGAAAGAAAGGAGAAAAAAATGAAAGGCCATCCTCAAAGGAAAATAATGGAGAAAAATTGGCTCACAGAGAAGTCATAACAACTTCGCCCCACACTAACATAGATCTTGAACAAAATAAATAAAGGACCAGAGTGACATAGTTGAGTTGTGGTAAAAAAACCTAATACAAGTATGCTAAGTTTCCCATTAGAAGAATACACTCCTCTAGCGACCATCCTAGGAAGCCTTTTGGTTGAATCTACATGACTCAAGATTGAAGGTGCAATGATTGTTGTAGGTGATTATTACTACAACCACAAGACCAGGGATATTGAGAAAAAAAAAAACAAGAGGAAAAGAGAAGTAGTCGATTTGATCCATGGAGCATCTGTAAGAGTCATTAAATGGAAGGCAAGACCCGACCCTAAATATAATTCACTACAAGCAACATCAACTATAAATTCCTTTTTTGGTGATAATATTATGTCAGTATATGAGGTCACAGGAGCCCTTGATGCTAGAAAAAATTGAATAGATGATATTGAAGCTAATATGAGCACTATCAAAGACACGATGATTCATCAATTCAGGAAAGAGGTCATAGAAGTAGAACATGTTGATAAGGAGGAAATGCTAAGGCAAATCCAACTTCAAGAGAAAGAATTAAAAGTAGAGTTCGAGAAAAAGGTCACCCTTGATTGAAAATCAGATCAAGAGGAGGTAAACTAGTTCAAAGTTGCATATGCCAAAGAGATCGGGACGCTTAAAGATGAACAACTAGAAATAAGAGACTACAATGAAAAGATTGAAGAACAGGTTAGAAAATTGTGGCTAGATAATGAACTTCTCAAGAAAACTACAGAAGAAGAAAAAATGCAATAAAATGTCATGGAGATTGTCAAAGAAAAGTATATCGAGGTAAATGAGAAGCTCAAGGACATGTAGAATAAATTATTTATGCACTCAATAAAATACATAAATGTAAATCTGATCAGATTAAACTGGGTCTGCAAGTGAAGGCAATGCATGAAAAAGATCAGAAGGTTCAGGAGGAACAAACTAAGATCATTAAATGGAAATACAAGAATCAAAACTCCCCTAATACCTTGCCAGTGTATTCAAATAAAAGAGGGATCATATACCACTGACTCTTAGAATCAGGAATGGAAACCATTAATGACATCAAGAGTATCTAGTATCGGGTCAATACAACATGAAAAGAATTGTGGAGATCGTCCGATAATGTGCTAACACAATTTAGAATGGACCTCCTAGTTGACTGGGAGAAAGCATCATCGAACCAAACAAAGATAGAGGATGTAGAAAACAAAAGAGACCTCAACTTGAAGGACAATGAAGCAATATACAAGGTAAATGTAGACTTTCTAGAATAAATATTCATACAACCAATCAATTTAATTGAATTAAATGAAGATTCCTTGCAACATGTGGAGATTATGCTGAAGACAAAATACATTACCCCCATATGAAATAGTGAAACAGATCTTGAAATAACACAAATAGGAAGAGTAGAGACTATACCTAAGGACTTCAAGTTGTGGAAAGGCTTCATCGACAAAACACAACCGTCACACCCTTTTTTTTCATTATAGCCTCATTTTGTAGTTTAATCAATTTTCATAATCATTGTAATTTCCTGATTGAGAAGGAGAACCGAAGTGTCACGACTGTCCATTGATGATTCGACTATTAAAAAATATGAAAGGCATCTCCTCTCTGATATAAAAGAAAGGAATGAAAATGTAAATGGACATTTTCTCTTTGGTAGTTGGACAATACTATTACTTACCATTGATTAAATAGAAAGAGGCATTTTTGAGACTAGTGATCTTCAGTGAATGTGTTTGGGATTATTCTTAATCCTTTTATTGTTTATTTGAGTTCCTTGAGTCATATTGTGTGAACTATTTCTTCAACTGTCTTATGTTCTTAAATTATTTCTATAACTCAAAATTCCACTTCTGTGCATGTTTGATGTTAGCCTACTCATTCATACATTTACTAACCCATTTTGATGGAGTTCTTCTCAAAAAATAACATTTTTCTTGGCATACATTCCCTGTTGTATAGGAAGATTCCATACATATGCTAACTACATACCTGAAATCTTGCATATGTATGCTTGTTGCACTACTGAAATCAAAAGTGTACTTTAAAATCTGACAAAAAAATAAAAAATCTACGCTTTCCAGTGGAGTTTATGGGCTATCTTAGGTTTTGCAACCATTTTACCTCCTGTAGCCCTTATGGAAATGAATTAACCATATTTTTCTCATATAAAAAGGACCCTAGGGGGGTTATTTGGATATATCAAACTAGAGGAAAGATAACTCTCCCAAATTTTCTCCCTTGTCCCCCAAGCCTTCTGCATTTTTCTATGAGTATTATCCTCAACATTCCCTGTTGGAAAATGCTTAACAGGTAGTGTATTCTTGTCATTGATGGCAAGTACAACAGTGAAGATGGCAGGATCATAGTGTGCATTGATAGACAAACATGAACAATGTAGGCTCAGGAGGAACTAGCGCAGAGTCAAAATTCTTCCAAGTAAGAAGGATGTGTAATCTTGGAGGAGAAGCGTCGTTGATCATTGGATCCCATCCAAAATTCCCGACAGCATGAGGGACGTCAGATCTGAATAAAGACAAGAAGTGCGCACGCTGAAGAGGAGGAAAGATATCAGGCATTATATCTGAGCACAGGATCTGACCACCGTTGGATCGAGGAAAACCTGCACAGTGTTTAAAGTGCAAGGAGAAAAGGGGCTCACAAAATCCTGAAAGTAGGAGGACCGTCCATCGCAAGGGGTTATGTGGACCGTTGATCCGAATCCATGTCAGGGTTTTGAGGATCGCGAGTTGAAGAGGTCAAAGAATAATAACCACAGGACTCACGAAATCGTGATATACGATACCCCGATATAATCTCGACTGTTGGACCGAGGAAAAATATGGACCGTTGATTCCAGTCCTTGTCGGAGTTTTGGGGATCGAGAGTCAGACATGTTAAAAATTATTGACATCAGGAACCCCGAAATCGTGATGTGTGAAATCCCAACTGAATCTGAACCGTCAGATCAAGATATGATCTGGACCGTCGACCCAACTCACGTCAGCAAACCATGTTAGCTAGGAACACGTGGCACAACCAGGTAATGACAAATGTCAGGTTGATTCAACACTTCAGGCACATGTAAGTCACGAATCAGAGTGACACATGGTAGTATTCAACATGTGTCAATCCACGTGTGATGTCATCATATGTACACCACTTCAAAGTTTCGGGGATCACAACATGGAGAGGCAAGTAAACAGTGCAACAGAAATGATGAAATCGCGATATGCGATATAGCAACGTATTTGCAACCGTCAGATCAAGAAGTGATCTGGACCGTTGATCTGACTTCTTCTCAGGGTTTCATGGATCGGGATTTAGAAGTGACAAGAACATTCACCACAGGAATGTCGATTTCTTGATATGCTAAATTGCGATGCAATCATAGCCATAGAATCAAGCTCAGATCTGGACCGTTGATCTAACTCCATATCGAAGTTTCGGGGCTCGCAACTTGGAGATGTCAAAGAAACAATGCAACAAGAATGTCGATTTCGTGATATGCAAAATTGCGATGCAATCGCAGCCATAGAATCAAGATCTGATCAGGGCCATTGATCCCACACCATTATGAGGTATCGGGGATCGCGACTTGGAAATTCGAGATGCCACATCTCTAGATCCACGAAACGCGAATTCACGAAAAACGCTTTTTGCATAGGCGCTTGGTTATGACCATAGTCACATTGGGGAAGGAGGTAGTGTAGAAAGATTAACAAAGTTCATCCAATGATGCAAATAAACCTGAAGGAGATCGAAGGGCTATTGTAGCACAACATAGTATAACTGCAAGAAACCACTGATGGTTCCAGCCAGAGGACTTGAAGACACATGGGATGATTGACAGAGAAGGTGAAGAGCCACTGGGAATATTCAAGAGGAATGAAGATGTTCGTGAAAATTATGGATAGATGGATGGGCATTGAGGCCTATAACTAAAATAGACAAGGTGAGCTCGACTGTCACAGAGAAATTGAAGAGTCTCAACTGCTAGAGAGGCTGAGGAATCTTATCATAACACCCAGTGATGTTGAACGCATGGGAAAATAGCCAGAGAAGCTGAAGAGTCACGATGATGATCATGCAGAACACTTGAGATGTGGAGGAGATTAGCGCAGGATGAGCATGCAGAGGAATGGAGAATATTGCATGCACAAGATGCACAGAAGCTACATATATACGGTACAGAGAAGAGAAGAGGTTGTTTATGCTGTTGGAGGTTGTTGTGATTGTTGTTGGTGAAGGTGATTCATGTGTGAAGAAGGAGGAGAGTGCAGCAGCTGAAGAACACAGAAGAGGAACTGTACAGTGAATGGACATGGTGCATAGAGCATAAAAAGTGGAAGAATAGATAGCGCAAGTGATGTTTGCAAAAAGGCAATGAGGTAGACAAAGCAACGAAATACAGCAGAA
>JZKD02S1040819.1:0-13346 GCA_000966675.3 Picea glauca | reverse complement strand
TTTGTTGGATTTCCATGAATTCATTGACCGACTTGAAATTGTACATGAGGATGTTCAAATCAAGCTGTTCAAATTTTCTTTAGAGGGAATTGCTCTTGACTGGTGTCGGTCTCTTTCGGATGCAAGTGTCATCTCTTTAGCAGATTTTCATGCTGCTTTTCATGTGTTTTGTAAAGACCTATTTTCAATTGATCTTCTTTTTTCCCGAGTGTTTTCATGAATTCCATCTTTCAAAATTAGAACTTCTTGAAAAGTATGTTGTTGAAGAAAATGCTCTTCATCATGATCAGGAGATCAATGATTCACACTATGATAATCTTAGTGATGCTTTTGACATCATATCAAACGCATCTATTGTTGTTAGTTGTCATGAAGATCAGATTTTTCTTTTTGAAAACTCTGAATATGTTGAGCAGGTTGATGTATCAGTAGAAGACAGTCTCAAACCTGCAATAGATAGTAAGGACAACTTTCAGTCTTTTGATTGCAGCACACATGAAGAAGAGGATGATGAGGGCAGCTTAGGGTTTCCATATTTGCAAAGACTGTCTCATCTTCAGCTAGAACATCAGGAAATTTGCAGCGGGTATGAAAAGGAAGATGACAAGCAGAAAGGTTCAGGTCAGAAATTGAGTTCGTATTTTTCTTCAACAGAGATCAAGCAGTTTACATTCAGCATTGAGATAAGTAAAAGCAATCAACAGCTTAAATACAACGAGTTGGATCAACAACTCAAAGAGGTATTCTTTCATGATTTTTATGACCCTATTGCAAACTTTTTGGAATCTAGGAGCAGCATAAATATCCAAACATTTTTGTCAGACGAGGGACAATTTTGTTTCTGTTATCGACTATATTTCTGCATGATATGGTTTCCATCATTTTTTGGGTTAAGATCAAGAATAGTTTCAGGAAATCATTTTYTGACATGGCTTCATTGGAAGCATGATTTCACTTGATGAGAGGYAGTACAGTTGGTTAGCRTAGGAGTTAGCAGTAGAATAAGCTCTTCATCTGAGCAAGCAAATTCTTTCAGTTATTGGTTGATGAATAAGCAGAGCAAGCTACAGGCAGACTACAAGTTCACAAAAAATGTAATGGTATTTAAAAAAAAAAAGCATGTTCATATCCCTCTCATTTCTACTTGTTATTTTTGTGGCCAATGTCTTTAATTCCAAGTTCTTCATGGATTTTCCGGTGATTGATTTTTCCCAGCATCCTTAAAATTTTCCCCTCTTGACCTGCAATTGTTAGCCCTAATCTATTGCATCTAGTCACTGTCTTAAGTCTAGAATATCTAATATCAAATCACAAGTCTAAGCCTATCGGTGTTGATGGTTTGTTTTTAAAAAGCTATCCCATGAATTAGCTTACCTACTAAACCATTTAATATTCCATATTCCAATTCATATGTTATACTGTCTCACATGCTAGCTGGGCATTCAAATTCAAAGCCATGAGTCATTTATACATCTGGAGTACTACTTGTTCCTCCAGTCCGTACATCTCAAGTGAATCAACGTCTTCCTGCTCCAAGAGTTCAGCCTTTGTTTGCATGCCCACCAGGACCCCCAGGGGCATATCCATCTATGGTTGTTATTCCTCCAGTGTGGTCAGCAGTTCCTAGGGATACACCAAGAATGCTTGGTTCTAGTACAGGAGTATTTCTTCCATGCAGTGGCTCAGGTAGTGGCTCAGGTCAGCCTGTATCTTTTCTCCAGCAAAAACAAGGAGTACTTGATATTCCCACTAGGATACCTATTAACGAACAGTCCTTAACTCTTCCTGCTTCCACAGAGTCTCCTGGAAATTCATGTTCTACTTCAAGATTATCAAAGATGGCAGAACCAAACCAGTTAGCATTTGACAGTCTTGATAAGGATTCAGAAGAGATCAAATGCAATTCTATCTTCGCAATCTTTCCCTGCTAAATTTGACTTTGCAGGTCCTAAAACTGCTCCTAATAAAGATATGGTAAACAAAAGCCCAAAATCAAATTCTAATGCAAGCAAAATGACTATCAATTTCTTTAATGAGGGTGATCATTCACAGCCTCATATCAGTCCACCTCATTTTGTATGGCCCTTCTGGACAATATCATTATTTTCAGAATGCACCATGGTGTTTGGGTAGGCGGTAACAATAAATCATCCTGGTGATTATAAAGGACCTCTAAAAATTTCTCTGCCTTCAGGGTCATTAATTGTTATGCAAGGAACAGTGCAGATGTATCAAAGTACTCAATTTGTTCTTCTCTAGAACAAAGGGTCAGTATTACTTTTGTTAAGGTGCAACCAAAGAAGGGGTCTACTTTTTCAACCATACCCACAGGCATGTCACACTCTTTATATCTGTCAAATTCACACTGGCCACAACCAGCATCTCGACAGTCAAGTACAAATGCTTCAGTCCCAGTTTCTAGAGGAGGAGTTGGCTAGATGGCTACTAAGTGCTATAATATGGTTCCCATACCAAATTAATTCACATGCCACGCAACTATATCAAATCCTCAGGTCGATTGAGTGTTTAATGGATGAGAAAGATGTTAGAGGGTTTATCAAATGAGATGAAATTGAACAGCTTGCACCACTAATGCTTGAGCGTGTCAAAGGGTCCTGCGAGCAGGTTTTGATTGAAGCAGGAGCTAATGTAGATAAGATTCATGCGGTTGAAGTTGTTGGCTCAGGTTCTCGTATTCCTGCAATATCCAAAATATTGACCGAGACTTTTGGAAAGAAACCAAGGAGAACAGAGAGAAGATTACTCAGATCATGTTTGAAACTTTTAATGTGCTTGTTATGTATTTTTCCATTCTGGTTGTCCCGTCTTTGTATGCAAGAGGTCGTGCAACTGGTATTGTGATAAATTCTTGGATGGTGTTAGTCATAGTGCCAATTTATGAAACATATGCCCTGCTTCATGCTATATTTAGATTGGATCTGACAGAGCAAAATTTGACAGATGCAAGCGCTGAGTTTGGTTTTTCAGATTGCAAGGTATCTATTTGGATATTGTGTCCTTGACATGTGTAATAGGTGTTAATGGCTTTCTCTAAAAATGGAAGGTCGTTTTATATCAGCCAACCCAATTTATTTCCGCAGATCGAGGTTTTTCATTTCTGCTCAAACGCCTGATGCATGCCCAGTCATAAAAAACACAGACGTAGAGTAAATGCCAAGTGTCTGAGAGATAAAATCAGGTGTCGAAGAGGTTTCTCGAAATGTGGGATTACAAAAGCAATTATCGCGCCAAATCTAGGTCAACTCACGAATCAAATCTAGATTTCAAGTCATCAAATCCCAGCACCAAACCGATATCAATCTCTTTGATTTTATCTAATGAAGCCTCGCCATATGCAAAGACTGCAATATCTTGATTTTCATGAAATACGGGATCTGTCCATGCACCGTTTGATGAAATTTATGCAGTCATGGGATCGCATGTAAAGGGCATCACGTGGAACAAGAATGGAAGTCAAACTTCGGCTATGGTTGTACAGTTTTCTAATGGATTTCATTTGCAGATATGTATTCAGTTTCAAATTGGGCAGAATCTATAGTCACAAACACAAAATTTCTTACTTCTCAGTTTCAATTGCCTAAAATGCAAGGTATAATGATAGTTAATCACAATGGCAGTTTTCCAAGTGAAGATTATTTGCAGCCTAAAATACGTAGCCAAGATTCCAAATATGAACCAATTGCTATGGAAATGAGATTATCCATTGACAGAGATAGGTTTTCTTCAGAAGGCAATGGAGATATTATTTTGGATGGCGAGTATATATAGCTGAAATCAATGATGTATTTTGGGAACAAATTCTTTCAGAGAGTCTAACCTCAGTATGAGGGACAGAGGAGGCTGAATATGTGGCGCCAGAAAGGCTTACCAAAATATCAGGATGAGAAACCATCAGAAAATGGAAATTGGTGGAGTAAAAAAAAAAACAAAAAATGGATCATCTAACAGAACAAATTGGTCAGCTGGCATCAGAATCAAATCCTTGAGATTTATGTCTTGGGATAGATGCATATTGTAAAAGGATTTAGGAAAGTTGATCCAGATCGATTGGAATTTTCAAAACGAAGGTGTGCTTAAGAATATTTATAGGTTGAAGCCTATACATAGGCATACTCAACACAACAACAGTCTACCGACCTCCAGCACAGGATCATGCAGGTTTGGAAACCCTTGCCAAAATTGCCAACTCCATGGAGGGAGAAATACAGGTTGAAATACATCATGATGAAGTTACAAGTCCAGTCAGAGGGAAGGGGGCCTCTTCCAAGAAGCTGTGAAGTCGTTTGCAGTAATACAGGTAATTGAAATTTTGAAATTTTGATTTCTGAAAGTGTTTCACCTTTTGGTGGTTTAGGCGAGCCTGTGAGTGCTCATTAACCATCGAAAAGGGGTTCTTTCAGTAGATAAGGTTCTTAAATCCGAATATCGTTAACCACCAAAACCTGTAACTAGACAGAGAAAGATAAATTTTGCACAGATCGAGGTTTTGTTGATCCAAATCTTTTGAAAACACTCATGATGGATAGATGATGAATTATCTATTCAGTTTCAAGATTCATTTTTGGTATATAAGGATTAGAAAAGGTGGCCAAGTTGGTTTTGGCACCTATTTTGGTGGAAACAAGTTGGATTTTTTGCACATATCAGAAGATCTAAAAATGCTTTGTATCTGAAGCTGCTGCTGTATTGATACACAATCCAGAAAAGGTTTACAGAGACATGGTTGCAACCGGCAACACCCTCCGTTGGTGGTTTCACAGCCTGAGTTTTTATTATTATTGTAGACTTATATGTGGCTTATTTATGATTGTTCACACAATTCAGTGGATCTTTGGTTTACTATAGTCCTTGATCCTGCTTCTATGCCTTATGAAAATGCTAGTGGTGGTGCAACTTGGTTTCCTCATTATGTTTCTGGAAGGATGAAATATGCAATTGGCGAAAATACTCATTTCTCTCCTAATCATGAAAGATAGTCATGGTGGATGTGCCTGTTGACCTCATACTGATAATTGGAAGCATTGTAAATAGAGAGAGGAGCTTCGTCTAGCAAACCCTGAGGTCTTTGTA
This sequence comes from Picea glauca, assembly GCA_000966675.3. Classification (NCBI taxonomy): domain Eukaryota; kingdom Viridiplantae; phylum Streptophyta; class Pinopsida; order Pinales; family Pinaceae; genus Picea; species Picea glauca. Next base: position 8,255 of record JZKD02S1040819.1, on the reverse strand, counting down.
CTCTTGCAGGTAATCGAGATTCATTAAGTTTTGATTTTTGGGTAAGTTTCTATTTTCAGTGGTTTAGGGGAGCCTGTGTGTGCTCATCAACCACCGAAAAGGCTGAATGACTCCATGGCCCAATACTAAAGGCACCAGTTTTTCTAGGTTCTTGGAAACCTTGCAGGGAGGTCTCCATCCCAGTTGGAGCCAGATGTTAACGATAAAAAATGCACTGGCATTTTTGCAAGAATGATGCCTAATATTGTGGGGAACATTTGACTAGATTCCCTAGCTCCAAATCCAAATATGATTGCACCATTGGAAATCTTATGATCTGTAGATGTCGATCGACTATTCAAGCATGCAAAACAGACTCTCCATGACTGAGAAATTTGATTTTTCCCAAAGCAGTTTATTTCTGTAAAATCTCCCTTTTCGATGGTTTAGGCGAACAGGACGATTGTTCATTAACCACCGAAAGCAGTTCTTTCGGTAGTTAATCCACCCATAAGTCTTCTATGTTAACCACTGAAATCCTATAATGACCAGAATACTTGAAATTTTGCCCAGATCAGGAATTTTCGAATTAGAATGAGATGAAACCTCTTGGAATAGACAGGTGGTGAATTATCAAATCAGATCCAATGGTTACTTTGATGGATAAGGCAAAGAATAGGTGTTTTAATCAAATTTGGTACATTTTTCAAAGGCAAAAATATAGGGATTTTGGCACACCTCAGCAAATTCGAATTTTATCTCTTGGAAGAGTCATCAGTCATCCTTGGGAGGCTATCCTGCACTACACCAACAATCAGCAAGAGAGAAAGACCATGAAATCTGGGATTGACCTCATTTTGGGGGACCATCCCACTTCTTTTGCAACTAAATTTTGAGTTACTATATTTAGTATATTTGATCCCTGTTTCAGGATCTCGGAACTACTTTGTAAAGCTATAAAGTTTAGGATAGAATATGAACTAGTGGTTCGATTTTGGGTTCTATATGCTGCTACTGTAAAAGAGACTTATTCTTAAGATATGAAACATTGCAAGCTTCCTTCATCTGTGTTTTCAGACCTTTCTTTTMTGTTYTATGATATCTTATGAGTGAATGTTTTCTTTGTTGGCGCTTATTCAATCTACATGTGACTGTCATCTCACTAATTGATTGATTAAGTTAAGAATCATAAGTTATTCCCTTAGTTATTAAACCCATTGTGCTTACTATTTTACATGAGTATAATCTGGTTCAGCAACTATCTTTTCTTCTATTTGATCATCCCTTGTCTGATTGCATTCTTAGAAGGCCTTGTGATATTTGATATTACTAGACAGTCTTAAAGACACATTCTAACCCCTAGATATTCATCTTGATCCAAAAACCACATCATTATTAAGAAAATAGTTACCAAAAGATTGAGTTACCAGGCATCTCCGACTTACAGCCTAGGAGAGATTCCTGGAGTGATAACATTAGGGATAAGGTTTTTTAATCTAATATTTGTTTGAATGGAGCTTTCACAGAAGGATATATTGTTGCAAGGAAATGAAAAACACATCTAGATTATAAATGGAGAAATTTAATGGAACTAACTTTTCACCATGGAAGCTCAAGATGGAGGATCATCTCATAAATCAGATCTATGGGTTGTAGCATATAGAACCAAACCCATCCGTATAATATATGAAGAGTGGGTGGTGTTGGAGAGAAGAAAAGAAGCCTTATCGAACTCTATTTGGTTGATTCAATATTACTGAATTTTTCTAAAGAAAAAAACACAACAACTCTCTGGAAGAAGTTGGAGGTTTTGTATGAAGCTAAATCCTTGGTTAATAAAAAAAATTTATGGAAAAAGTTGTTTTCCTTGAGAATAGGTGATGGTGATTCTGTAGCCGAGAATCTAAATGAATTTAATACTATTGTAACCCAATTGATCTCAATTAGAGTGAAGATGGATGAGGAGGATCATTGTATGACCATTTTGTGTTCTTTTTCAAATTCATGGGACAACCTCGTAATGTCCATTGGAAGCACTATAAAGACAATGGTGCTCGATGAGGTTATGGCTGATTTACTCTCATATTAGGTGAGGCGGAAAGATTTTAAATCCACCAATGAGGCCTTGTATGTTCATGGAATATCGAAGGAGAAAGGAAAGAACAGAGAGAAAAGGGAAGATCCAAATCTTGTGGAGACATAAGTCTCCTAGAAAATCCAAGGTGAAAAGGTTGGGAATTACAAAAGGGACTGCAAGGAAGAGATTACGAAGAATAAGAAAGAAAAGAATGATTCTAATGATGAGTCTAAAAAATATTCTCAAGGGGATGGTGGAGACACCTTTGTTGCATCTTTGGAAACCCATGGAGGCCAAATTGCATGGCTAATAGAATTTGGATCTTCCTTCCATATTACTTCCCATCGGCACTAGTTTTCACTATATAAAAAATTTGATGGTGGGATGGTGTACCTTAGTGATGACTCTCCTCTCAACTTGGTTGGTCATATCAGAGTCTTGATTGGATTCCTTGATAGCAGAGTAAATGGGATCAATGTAGTTTTATGTTAGAAATAATAGGTGTGCTCATTTCACCGTAGACAATATATCAATATTGTCACCCAACAATAGGCACAAAGGCCACCCTGAGCACCTTAACCTTGACAGACAGAATAATTTCGGAAGTAAACCCTAGAACCAATAGCCAACCAAGGTAACGTACGTCTCTCCAAATCTAGTGTACCAAGAAAAAAGTCCAAACCATAACCAAATACCAAGTCACTACTGTAGCAGTTGCAACTCTCCTCTAGTCATTCACACCACTTGTCCTTATGCAGTCGTGAGAGTGACTGAGAACAAATGAGCTCTAGCACCCTCTATTTATACTGCTCCAAGTCACCTGACTGGGTCGACTTCTCTTCATGGAGTCTAATAAATTAATATTAATTATTCTCTTGAGTTGACTTGTCTTCTAGGGTTATTATCCAACATTTTAGGGTTTCTCTTGCTTCTTGGAATATTCTAGTATCATCAAAGGTTACACATAGAGGTTAATACCTCCTTCAGCTACCATAATATCAACATTTTGCACATTCTAGGTTTAGCACAAAACCTACTATTAGTAAGCACACTTAATGATGCAAATGTGAAGGCTTTTTTCTTTCACAAAAGGTGTAAGATGGTCTGAGGATCTATGGTACTCACTAAGGGTTTTCATGTGTGCACTTTTTTGTAGCTTGATGTGTGCACTATTGAGTGTAATAGTTCTTCAATTTATGCAGAAAAGAGATCTATAGGATCTACAAATTCACAACTAGAACATCCTAATCAATATCTTTCTTCGGAAAGCAAGTTACCTACATAAAAGACAATGCTTTGGCACCAAAGATTGGGACATATAGGTGAGTAAGGATTACGGGCCTTGAAAAAAAAATTATTTTTGATGGATTGAATTATTGTACTCTTGAATTTGATTTCTACGAGCACTGCATATATGGGAATCAGAACCCCATTCAATTTTATTCTAGTTCTCACAAATATTATGGTTTATTGGACTTAATTCATTTTAATGTATTTGTTCTAGTTCATGTTCCTTCTATTTGTTGATAATTACAGATTCATGAGACATCCTACAGATCGTTCTCCTCTAGAATGAGTTGAGACATCTGTGAGAGAGCCCATGTGATGGGTGTGTCATACTCCTCTGGACTGAGTTGAGATGATGTGTGGTCTCTTGTCGTGCTCCTATGGACTGAGTTGAGACAACTTGATATGGTCTCCTATCAGACTCCTATGGACTTAGTTGAGTCGACTTGAGAGTGACATCCCTGTGGGTGAGAACAAGTGGACGTGTCCCTAGTGGCTGAGCACTAGAGGATGTGTGGATCCCTTTCAATATTGTTTGAGAGTAAGATTTTTTGTAACCCTAATTGTGTAAAGGGTACAAGTCAGCTCCACCATGTAAGAGATAATTAATATTCTGTAAAGATTAATTATTTTTATGAGTTGTACAGGTCGTCCCTAGTGTGCCAATAGACACATCGTTTTGATGTACTAGGTCTTGTATAAATAAGAGCAGATCCCCATTATGGATCTCACTCACACACACTTCATTGTAACATTCTCTCAAGATGCGTGTACGGCTGATGTGTGCACTTCTCTTAGGTGCAAGTTTCTAGGTCAAAGAAGCACCCTCTTGTGTGCTCTAGGGTTTATGATGTTGGGGATCTTCACTTGACTCTATAGAAAAGGATTGTTGGGTTTTTCCCTTGATTGAGAAGGGTTTTCCTAGGATAAACTATCGTGTTCTTGTGCATGGTTATTCTTCTTGTGATCTTGGTTATTGCAGCTATTGTATATGGTATTGTTGCATTGTTTATGGTTCAAGTACATGCCAAATTGAAATAAAATACATGTGCATGAGATAAGAATTAAAATTAAACATGGTATCATAGCAAATTTCCTGAAGATCCATTGCATAAGCCATTGAAAATCCAGTCGTCGCCTTCTTGTTGCAACTGCAAAAGCGACCCTCTTCTTTTTGCTAGTTTTTGTACCTTCCACTTGAGCATTGAGACAAATTCTTTCACAAGTGTGTACGGCCTCCTTCAATGCATCTCCTGCAACTCTCAGGTTTCAAATCGAAGAATTTTTTATTTTTGGCCCCTAGGGTTTCTGCATAATTTCAACCTCTAGGGTTTATGTAGTTCATTAAAGGATTTTTTGCAGCACACCAGGGTTCTTCTAACTTTCCAAGGCTTATTGTTGGCAGTCATAAATCCAATGAAACCTAGAGTTTCTATCCTATCCTAGATGTTAGGTTTCCTAGCCTAGCCATTGGGGTTTGTGCAGAATCTGCAAGCCATGAGGAACAAAATTTTGGTGGAAGATAGGCTTGATCGATCAAGCAACTTCATCTTCTAGAAATCAAGACTAAAAATCACTCTAGAAGAGGATGACCTATTGAGTTTGATATAAAAGACTCTACCAGCAACAACTACTGATGAAGATAAGGCTGATTGGAAGGAGGACGGTGTCAAAGAAAGGAAGATAATCATCTATTCAGTGAGATATCATCTACTACCTCACATCTCTACCTTGAAGACAACTTATGATATGTATGGTGCATTAAAGAATATGTTTGAGAGAAACAACAAAAACAAATCTCTTGCATTGAAGCACCAACTTCAAAATATCAAGATGACAAAAGATGACACCATTTCCACCTTCTACATGAGGATATCAGAGATCAAATATAATCTAGGTGCCATTGGAGAAACCATAACATATAGAGAACTTGTCATGGCCACTCTTAATGCTCTTCCAAGACATTGGGAACCATTTCTTCAAAGTATCAGTGGAAGAGAAAATATACCTGAGTTTGATTGTCTATGGACAGACTGCACTCAAGAAGAAACCAAAATTATAGCCAAAGGAGTGCAAGAATCCCATCATGATGAAAATGAAACTCTTTCTTCTCATGCAAAGAGAGGAAGAATAAATAGGATAAGTTTCATCAAAGAATTCAAAGACAAGAAAACTTCAATAGCTCCAAGTCATGAATAGAGAAAAGACATATCAAGGATTCAATGTTTCAGATGTGACAAGTATGGACACATTGCGAGAAAATGTTCTACCAGGAAGAAGGGAAGACAACTTGAATCCACTACCGATGTTGATCTAGAACCACATCAGAGAGATGAAGACATAAAGGATGAAGCATTCTTCTTCATATCAACACTCTCAAGTATGGTTCCTACAGATAGTGATATTTGGTTAATTGACAGTGGTGCTTCCAGAAACATGAATGGATACAGAGAACATCTTATAGACCTTGTTGAGAAAGAGTCTCATCTACATGTTGTAATTGGTGATAATTCTAGATATATTGTGAAGGGAGTTGGATCTTCTTCCTTCCAACTAGATTCTGACATACCACCACAATTATGTGAGGTACTATATGTACCTGGGATGAAGAGGAACCTTGTCTATGTTTCTTCCTTAGAGGATAAAGGCGACAAGGTTATTTTCTCTAAAGAAAAAGTTCTTTCATGGCACAAGAACTCACAAATGGATTTTTCCTGAGTCATTGGTGTTCGAGAAAAATAATTGTATAGATTCATTGTCCGACCAATCCAGGCCCTGTTACATGAGATTATCAGTTTGAGCGAGCTATGGCATAGGAGACTTTCTCATTTACATTAAAAATCCCTTCCTGCTCTAGGGAAGATGGTAACGGGCCTTCCAAAGATACATGTTCAACATAATGGAATTTGCAGAGGTTGTTCTCTTAGAAAGAATGTCAAGGGGTCCTTCTTGAAAAGTGACAGTAGATCCAAGGGGATCTTGGACTTGATACATACAGATGTTTGTGGACCCATGATTGTTGCTTCCTTGAATGGATATTTGTACTATGTGCTCTTCATCGACGATCACTCTCAGAAGAAGTGGATTTAATTCTTGAAGACCAAGGATGGAGTCCTTGCGATATTTCAAGAGTTTAAAGCTCAGGTTGAGAACCTGACCTGGAGGAGGATCAAGGTGTTGAGATCCGATACTGGAGGAGAGTGCGCCTCCAAGGATTTCAATGATTTATGTATTGAGGCAGGGATCAAGAGGGAGTACACAGTTCCTTATAACCCTCAACAAAATGGGGTTGCATAGAGGAAGAACATATCCATCATCGAGGAAACCAAAGAAATGATACATGATCAGAGTTTACCTATGATTTTGTGGGAAGAAGCATCCATGAAAGCTGTGTATGTTCATAACATGAGTCCTCATCAAATTCTGAAGAACATGACTCCCAAATAATCCTTTGCTAGAGTGAAGCCTGAGGTTGGACACTTCAGGATATTTGGGTGTCCAGTATACTTTCATGTACCCAAGGAAAAGAAGACCAATCTATACCCTTCAGGCAGAAAGGGTACATTTTTTGGGTACAATGAATCTTCGTAGGCATATAGGATCTACATCCCTAGTCAGAGACAGATCAAGGTTAGCAGATATGTCACTTTTGATGAAGAGATATCCTTCCAAAGATCCAGAGAATCTCATATGAAGATTGACAGTGAGAAGAAGGAAGAAACAATACCTTCTCCCCCTTCAATAGTTCAGAGGGAGACAATTACAGATCCAGTTGATCCAGTTGATCTAGTTGATGTTCCTAGAGACATTGCAGTAGGCCATAAGAGGCATGCTTAGGCTCAACATATTTTGTAGGAGGAAGAGGGACATGAAACTCCTTGTGGTACATTCCGAGAGAGAAAGAGACCACAGATATTTTTGAGCTATGTTTCAGCCATGAGCCACATCATTGATACTGAGCCTTCTTGTCATGGAGAAGCAGCAGATCAACAGGTTTGGAAAGATTCCATGACTGAAGAGTATCATTCCATCATGAAGAATGATGTGTGGGATATTCTTCCGAGACCGAACGGGAAGTCTGTAGTGACTTCCAAGTGGATATATAAGATCAAACATGTGGCTGATGGAAGTATCGATAAGTACAAAGAGAGATTTGTGGCCAGAGGATTGTAACACCCTGTTTCCCCCAGCTTGTAAATATAACTATAAATGGCCAAGAGACTATGGAAAACTTTAAATGTGTGAATATTGATTCGATGGACCTTTGTTTGAAAGGTAAATGAATGTGAACCTAATTAATTACTAAGAAAATTGACAAGTGTTGCGTGACTACTGGAGGGGGGGGGTGTGATTGGAAAGACCACAGATGCTACACGAAGGGAGGGTGAAGGGGACCAAGAATGGTTGCATTAACCTTCACCAAAATAGTCCTTACTAGATTTAATTACTTAGGACCAGAACCGTCCTCTGACCCATAAATGAATTACAGTCAAACTGGTGGGTGGGAAGACCTCCTCAAGATTTAATGAGGGGATGGAGAATAGCACTCATCCGTAAGGCCTCCAGACATGACCGCAAAATGGGAATTCGAGCCACACGTGACCTTTCTGAAAGAGGTGAGAAAGGAAGGTGTGGCGAGCAGAGGAAAAATAAGCCTGCGAAGAGTGCAGAGACGGGAAGTGAATCTCAGGGATTCAAGGAAGATTTGAAAATTGAGCATTGTGGATATAGGAAATGGCAGAGAAGGTTTCAATACAAGACGATAAACGAGGATAGTCCTCTGTTAAGCTCTAATATTGGCCCATTACCCCTTAATTGGGGCACATTAGATTAGTAATGTTATTTTATTTATGTCGGCTTTAGGCCATTAGTTATAATTATACCTCCTAGTCTCCTATATATACCGAGGAGA
>JZKD02S1040808.1:0-13346 GCA_000966675.3 Picea glauca | reverse complement strand
TTCTAAAATATGGAGTCGCTTGTTTGTTCACTTGATCACGCATGGATTAAGTTGGATTCGAAGGACAGGTAAGCTTATAGCCTTGGGAAAGGACTGAATCCTCGGGACGGGATATTGAGATCTGCGCAGCTCACTAGATCCTCCTTCCCCGAGTATCTCTAAGCATAAAACCTTCTTACAATCCATGCACTCAACACTTACAATACTTGCACTCATCTCTGCAAGTATATCACACAGATCAACTCTTAGCACTAAGCCACTTCTCAAGTGTCCTAAAAAAGGTCCCTTCTTTCATAGCCTAGAATTCTACTTCTACATTACAAAAAGGGGCCTAAACATGGGTAAACCCATGGGCCGACATCTCGGTCCCGTTACATTATCCCCAAAATTCCAAAAAGGACCCAAAAAATGGGTCTAACTTCCACGATCTTCGCTTCGCCTTGCGCTCCATCTTTGACAGGCTGTTGAAGTCCCTAAAATGGTCAAATATGACCAAGTGTTCCTCAAAACTTGGTCAAGGGCCAATAGGCCCCCAACACTCACCTGTGACTCGTTCCGAGTCACTCAGGTCTAGGTAACTTTGCCTCAAAGGTCTCGAGCTTGTCTCGAGTTACTTCGACTTGTCTCTGTGCTACTGCTTCTTGCTTAGCGAATTCCTAAATAACTGCTTCGATGATAGGTCCTTCCAGTTGCTGCTTGACTGTAACAACTACTTGTTCTGGTACTGTTCCTTGGCCTACAATTTATTCAAATAGTAAATAGGATGCCTCTTGGCTTGGCTGGAGTTTCTGGGTGACTTCCATCACTCTATTATGCGTGGTAAGAATGAGTTGTTGGCTGGTACGATGTTCCTGGGATCTCTTCATCCTCTCGATGGGTGCCAAGAGCTTGAGTTGCACCTGTACTGTATCTGCATGCTGCTTTTCTTCTTGGAGTTGGGACTCCAATTTCTTCAACTCTGGGTCTTCAGATAGTTGTTCATATATCTGTGTGCTTCTACTACTTAACTGTTTGCATTCTACAACAAGTGTTTTAATCCTCTCCACTGCGCTCTGAGCATTCGATTCTTGATGGTTGCACACTTCTTGCGGGGTACTTGGTATAGTTTGAAGCTCTAATTCCACAACCCTTTGCTGAAGCTGCTGAATAAATTCAACAAGCTTCATCACTTGATGTTCGAAGGGTTCTTCTCTCTTTTTTTCTAAGCCAATGATGGAGCTGAATGCTCGGTTAACTACTTCCTCCATCCCGATCCGCTTCGCGAGCAATTGCTCTTTCTCCTTTTGGATCTTCGTTCTATCTTCTTCAAATTTTTCTTGGAGAGCATCCTTCTCTTATTGCGTGGCTCGACGTTGTTCTATGATTTCCTCTTGTACTTTCTTTAAGGCCTGAGCAACCTATGCTTTTTCGTCCTGTGCATGTCGAAGGCGTACTTCAACTGTATCAACAATTTTGCGGAGTTGAACTGATTCTTCTCCCACTTTTGTTGTTCCTTTTGGCAGAGGCACAATAGAGATTACACGGCTAGACTAAAGTGCCTGCTGCACTTCTTGGAGCCCAATTTCAATCATGTTATATATCTACTTCTTCTTTGCTTCCTGCTTTTCTATTATCTCTTCTATGGCTTCATTCATAGTTGTGAGGAGGAAACTGAAGTCATCCAGATTGAGCGTGGTTTGCATCTTAGTTACGGTTGCTTTTGATTTCTTCCAGGAGGGAGACTTCAGAGGTGACCCTTTTCTCTTCTTTATAACTTCGACTTCATCTTCCGGTCTCTGTTTGACTTCCTCTAGGTCTTCTCCATTACCTCCTTGATCTAGTGTGATGGAAGCCGTCCTTAGAGATCTGCTATCTACATCCAAAATCTCTTCAGGCTTCTTTGTCTTCTTTGTCTTACTGGGCCCAAGTGTGTCCTATGAAACTTCTAGGCCATTGATGTCTGAAATGTCTGTTGGATCTGCTGCAACAAGGAGGTCCGTTGACCATTCCTTGGTGATCTCTTCTAGGTCTTCTTCTGTTAGGTTATAATAGGACTGAAGTTGTTCTGGGTGCTCATCGGCACGTGGAGTTAGGTATATAAAGTGGCAGTCCATGCTGAACTTTATCAGAGGTCGGAACCTTTGTAAAGTGTTCAAGGTTATGTGAGGTTCACCCCCTATGGATTATTTCAATTGGTTATAATACGTGTGGAAAATGACATTCTATTGTCATTGCTTGTTCATGTCAGTCGAGTACCACAATGTACTGAACTTCGCGGCTAGTGGCTCAAAGGGGTCGATGTCCGGGAAGGCTGCGCCTTTCGGTAGCTCCCATGCAACAAAAATGATCATTATTAGAATCCAACTAAAATGGAATTCATGCCCCTGATCCCGGGCTTCTCTACAGTCAATCTCTAGTTGGTTTACCAGGTAGTTCACCCAGTTCATTTATAATCCCTTTGCGCATTTTCCTGCGACGTCAACTACGAAGCCTGATACTTGTGTAGGTTGATTCTTACGTACCATCTTTCTTGCAATCAATTGACATGCGAGGCGAACTGTGCCACTTTTGATAGAGGCTACCTTGTAGCCTCACGCGCCCTCCTTGACATTTCCATAAGCTTCTTTAATCTTCTGTGAAAGTGCGCGGTCTGCGGTCTTTCCAGGGTAGTAATCCTGGGGATCAAGGCCTTGCATGCTAAGCCCGATGATCCTATTGATCAACGCCGGATCAACAGTTATGCAATGGTTTAACCATAGGTATCCTCCGTGGTAACTTGCTAGCAACAATTTTACACAAGCATTCACCTCCCGGTCTCTACCGAAGTGTGGTATTTTCATAACGTTGAGAAACGTAGACTACGCGAGGTTCATCGTCCATTGTTGAGGGACGATCTTCGAATTCTTGCTCTTAGTTCTTGTCAAGTACTTATATGGGGCGAGCATGCTGTAAACCTTACGGTCCCCCAGGTTGAAGTCGCAAAACTTCAACGATGTAACCTTGTCTTCATCTGCGCAGTAGGTGCGTACTCCTTTCGGTAGATATGCAGTGACTGTGGTGTATTCAAAGTCTCTAGGGACACTGTCCCTGTTAATCGCACCACTCAGGGGGGTATGTAAGCTGGCAGGATGGATGACACTAACTTCGCGTTGGCTATGTCGTCTTTATGCTTATTTCTCCTTTCCACGTCGGCTCGAGATGTTCTTGCTTGAGTAGTCGAAGGGGAGGCTTGCACTCCTCTTGTTGATGATTCTTGGACTTCGATGGACATTCCTCTTTCCGACATGACTCTCTCAGTCATTAAATTGAGAAGGACCTATGTGACGGATTCCTCAACTGCGGTGAGCTCATCGAACATACATACTCGGAAAAGATAATCGGGGCACGATGATCTCAGATACTGCACTAGGATGAACAATATTCTTGCAATGATCACTATATACAATCACTAGTTCCGTGGGCTTTGAATTTTCAGTTGGCAAAAGTGTTCTTCGGGCACGACGCGACGAGCCAAATAGGAAATTCATCAACGGTCTTCTTGCAATGGGTATGAAGCTTCCATTATCGTAGATATGTCCATTATGGTGAGGTCCAATGGTCTGGTGGTGATCCTTTAATGCTTTTCTATCCTTTTGGGGCAGAAGTGGAGTGGGTATATTGGTCCAACGACTAGATTGCTTCGCCACGACGAACTGCCATATGTCGTTGTTCTGATATCTTGGCGAAGTTCAATTCCTGTGATTTTTCATTCTGTAGTGTTCCACCTGGGATCTCTTGTAACTTTTCAATCTTCGCCTTTTTATTACTTAATTTGCTAGCCTTTTTATTACTTAATTTGCTAGCCTTCTTCTCGATAGTCTTCAACTCGGTCGGTCTTTTCCCGTTTGGATTCCTATCTTCTCTCGACATAGTCACTTCGCACTGTTGAGATTATTTCTTCAGATCTGAGGAGAATACTCCTTTAACATATGGATTAGGTATTTCAGTCTTCTGTGGTTCCTCTAATGCTCTTATACCTTCGATGTCCAAGTCCTTGGTGTCCAATAGCTTATATCTGTTCTCTTGTTCTTCCATCAAGTAGGCGATCCTTCTAGTAATAAATTCCATGATTTCTTGCTTCTTTTGTTCTAGGGCTTCCTTTTCTTCTTTTCTTTGGATCTGGTCTTTTTCAATCTATATCTTGCCTAACAAAGATGGAAATGGGGCACAATCCTCAATAAATTTAATAACTTCAAATTCTTCCTCTGTCGAAGCTCCATGGGTACTCATAGCTATCTGGGTAATCCTGCCACATAGGGTTACCATTTTTCCTCTAAACAACCCTATTTTTCCTAGCAAAGGAACCATAGAAGGCCTTCCTAGGGTTTCCCAACTGCTTTCTGTTATAATGTTCATCTATGTTTCCTCATCCAGAGCACAGTCAATGTCGAAGTCTCTTATTCTTACTTCGATTTTCTCCTTTTCTTTGAAGATCTCTAACAAACTTGCATCTTTATGTTCATTCAGGGTTTCTTTCAATTTGAGTAATATAATCTCTGATTCTTTCTGGGGTTCTTCTATAATCTTAGTCTCTTGATCTCCTTCATGGTTTGCTTTCTCCATATTCATCTTTTCAAGTCTAGCAATCATTCTAGGGAAAACCAGTACTTCATGGTCCATAGCCTTACAACAAAGGCAACTAGGTTTTCTCTCAGGGAATTCCTTAGCAAGATGTCCTGGTCTTCTGCAACTGTAACAAAGAGTTAATCCTCTTTTTCTCTTCAATGATCCCCAACTTTTCCTGTACCGCGTGCTAGGATCACAATGGCTAGCCTGCAAAAATTTCTTTTTAGGATCCGACATCCACTCGTTAGTCCAAACATTCTTTCTATGCATAGGTATAACATATCTTTCATTATTCTTATCAGATCTATTCATATCAAATGTTCTTTCATCTAACAATTCCCTAGTTTTCAAGCAAGGACAAAATCTATCAAACATACCTAAATTCATGCTTCAGAAACAAAAATTTCCACTTATTGAGCACAAAGCTTCCAGATCTAAAACCTTTCACTATTCTTACCTTTATCAGAGAACAAAGCTTACAGATCTTACCTCTTTTCTTTAGATGTGTCTTCTTTTCTTCAACACAAAGCTTTGTAGGTCAAGTAGAGTACTGTGCATCAGAGCGACAGATCTACGCATAGAGTTTCCACAAGTTCAGGATGAATCTTTGCAAAAAGATTCTTCTTCCTTAGTTCCCAGCAATCACAGTTTCAGGTCTCGGCAATAGAACCATTTGTTGGCATAGGGGCAGACCCAGGGTTCAAAACTACAACAACGCACCAAAAAAACCCTAACTACCGGCCCTTTCGGAAACACTTGCGAAGCAAATGAAGTCTCACCCGAGGTAGAGGCAGGGGTGATTGCAAGACTCAAGTGTCTTCAACCTTAGCGGGGATCTAGATATGTGATTACACACTTAACAAAGCACTTAGCATCAATAGTTCACCTAGAATTAACCCTTATCTTACTCCACATATAACACAGAGCATTGCAGTATATACTTAGATCTAAGATGATTCATCACTTAGGAGCATACAACCGACCGGATCTGGTAGACCAAGCACTTAACAACTTCATACACATCAAATATATCATCTATATACATCTAATAAGCACAAAGCATATGTATATCTATCTAAACATGTCATAGCACTTAGCAAGAGAGGGAAAACACATGTAAGTAACAACACAAAGCATGACACACAGATTTACGTGGTTCACCCCTACCCTGGGGCTATGTCCACCAACTCTTATTCTCTATTATTGCTGGCCAATCGGTTACAATCACAGAGCCTTAAAACCTACTCTGCGTAAGACAGGATATCTACACAGCTCGCTAGATCCTCCTTCCTTGAGTATCTCTAAGCATAAAACCTTCTTACAATTCGTGCACTCAACACTTACAATACTCGCAGTAAGCTCTGCAAGTATATCACACAGATCAACTCTTAGCACTAAGCCACTTCTCAAGTGTCCTAAAAAAGGTCCCTTCTTACATAGCCTAGAATTCTACTTATACATTACAAAAAGGGGCCTAAACATGGGTAAACCTATGGGCCGACATCCCGGTCCCATTACATTATCCTCAAAAGCCCAAAAAGGACCCAAAAAAGGGGGTCTAGCTTCCACGATCTCCGCTTTGCCTTGCGCTCCATCTTTGACAGGCTGTCGAAGTCCCAAAAATGGTCAAATATGACCAAGTGTTCCTCAAAACTTGGTCAAGGGCCAACAAGCCATGCTTATAGTTTCAAGGATCTATTTATATAAGAGAAACACCGAAAATCTACAAGAAAATCAATTTTGGGATGTTTAAGTAAATTTATTGTACTATCAGCTTCACCATAAGTATAATAATGACAAATTTGAATTTCAATGTCCTCTCGTTGATAAGATAGTGTACTTCGCATAATATATATTCTTTTATTTCAAATTATTTCAGGAGATGAATTTTGCTAAGTTCATTGATCAAGAAAAAAATGCTAAAACGAGCCACATACTACATTTGCATCACAAAGCTTATATTAAAAGGCAAAGCATGTCCTCTGTAGTCTTTAAGATCATAGAAAAACTTCCAAGATCCTGAATGTATTATTAATTTTCCAGAACGAAGCATACAACCAAGAACCAAGTAAACACCAAATGTATTGAAAGTTGAGGCACAAGGCAACGCATGAACACGGAAGGCGTCAAGCAAGATCCCACAAGGTTCCATAGAGCAGTACACATCGACCTTTGCATCAAACAATTTGATATATAAGGAAAACACATGGAAATGGTTTTCTCTTACATCTGGTATATGTTCCCATGAGAAAATAACCGGGGCCATGGGATATGAACAAAATTATAACAAACACAAGACAACACAAAACTAGCGAAGCTTCGCCACTATACCCTAGCTATAACCAGACCTCAAAATGGGGAACAATAAAGTTTCCGATTACTATTTTACCATTAAGCAAGATCACTATGGACATTTTCTTTTGATAGTGCCATGGTCTATCACTATCATTTTTAACAATGCCAAATTTCCAATATTATTGGAAATGGCTGATGGTTCTACCCAGAGGAGCAAGCTATTTCGATGGTTCAAAGGATGGGCCTGAGTTATTTGCAGTTGGATACTTTTTATGGGATTTGTGCTCATGCTTCCCATTTCTGGACTGAACAATCTTATGCGTGTGTACATCACCAACAACTGCACCTGCCTGTATGAATTCCAATGCCCGAACTCCCCAATCTCTATAGCGAGTTCTGAAAATCTAAAGCTCATGTTTCAATCCATTATGAGTCCTTTTTTTTTCAATTAGGGCATCGAGAAAATGCAGATACCATACCATAAATGTATAGTTGAAGACCAACTTTTTTTTTATTCGGGTACCCCCCAAAAATGCAGAAATCCTGCCATGGCTATATAGTTGGAAAATAATTGTTCAATTTGGGCACCCAAAAATGTACAGACTCCTCCAACAAAGCCACAACCAACCACCATTTTTTTTTTCATTTGCACACCCCAACAAATATGCAAAATTCTTATTGGGAGATGAAAAAAAACATCAAAATAACATCATCGATTGCACTTGTAGTTAGATTCTCCTTGTTGTTTCAAGTGCACAAGAAGAGACAAAATCTATGGAAAGAGAATTTTACAACTATATATGTAAACTCTGAAGAACTCGAGTCCGACGAACATTCATCTGGGTGTTGAAGAAAAATTACAGACACACGAGATATATTCGTTTCTTGCCAAAGCTTGATATGATTTTTTTTTCTTTTCAGCCGATATGCAATATTGCATTGTCCTCATTTAAGGTAAATTTGCTATGTATTCGAAAGTTGTGCAACATGTAGACACTGTTTGCCTTTTTCTGTAGGTATGTTTCATATGACAATTCTGCTAACCCATGACGCACATCTTGTAACATAGGTTGTCTAATTGTACAATGTATGGTTGTGTTGACCACGGTTCGGATGGAAACATTGAGGCAATGTCTATATATGTAAGGACATTTTTTACTGCATCACAAACAATCAATTGTATCATCACTTATGAAAGTAGAAGCAGAAGTAGGAGAGTTTCATTTGGCACATACAAGATCGAAGGGGGTCGAGTATGCACTTGTTGCAACCAAAACACTCTCAAACTGGAAACGTGAGCATAACAGTTAATATATTGAACAATATGATGTACAACTACACACAAAAAAAAAATGCAGAAATTTGGTGAAGGCAATTTGTATGAGTAAAGCAAGGATGAATCTGTAGATGTATACGCACAAAATTTGTAGAGGTAGTTAGTTTCTTTAGACCCTGTACTATGTTTGCTCACAATTCTATTACAAATGTTTCTTGGGTTGTGCGAAAGATCCTTTCTTTAACATCTCTTTTCTTTGTTATATTTTTGAAGAGCATAAGTGGAAATTGCCCTTTATGCAATTTTTGTTCCATTGACAAAAACAAATTTGAATAGGTGTCGAACAATTGCAACTGCAACATGGAACAATGCAATATTTGTGTAACTTAATCGAGATACATGGACATGTGAAAGTAAAGGAAAAAACTAGATATGGAGAATGATACCATTGCCTTGTCGTTGTCTGAATTTCCATCTTTTATATGGAGAATGTGTTGCGAGCCAAGTTTTCTCGCGAATGTGATAGCTGTGCCAATGGTTCCGATTGGGTAAATGTCGTTGCTCTATGCAAGTTGGCTGATAGTTGTGTCTGGGACGAAACAATATTATGAACAAATAGCGGGAATTTTTTCCACAATACTTGTTTCGTTGACCGATATAATCTGATCAAAATCACCACGATCATATACTGTTTTGGGCAATATATTACAATTTGTAATGGATATCCCATTACCTAGCAATATCTTTTCTGCATGTTTTTGGACAAGTTGTGTGGGAATAGTCAGTGTGACTGTCATTAGGGCCTCATTGTCTGTCATTTCAACACGCATAATGGATATAGTTTTGTTTTCCTTGTCCAAGTAGGTGATATAGACGACCATTATGTCCCCGATGAACACTTGTCCAGTTCGACAGTTGTGCAATCCCTCTATTGATAGTATTTTGGGTGTTACAAGTTTAGACCAGATGAAATTTTTGAACAGGAAAAGTAATGTGAATGGTAGTGTGCATTATGTTTTTGTTTGATTTTTTCTTGGCATAAATGTACAAGTATAAGCACAACTTAGATGAACTATGGAGCTAGAGTTTTGCAACCAAACCTCTTAGTCTGCAGAACTTGCACCATGTTCGACGTCTCGCTTGTGCTTGTTGATACTTGTTGTGAACTAAAAAGAATGTGTTGTAGATGACATCAACATATTCACCATGCCATAGATGAATAAATAATTGAGGATATTTGTTTGGTAAACATATGAGGAATATAATGTATGCATATTTACCTTTGGCCTTGTCGGTCTGCTAATGTTTGGGATGATTTACTGCTCATGGCCATGTTACTAGTCCAAATTTTTCTGATGCAAGCATGTGTAGATGAACATCAGAAGGACTAAACAAGCATATGCATTGTATATTGTCCATAATTGTTCTTAATGTCACATACAGGTTCGAAGGATATGGAATACGAAATAGGGTGTCAAGGGATACTCAGGAAACATGGGGACCCGAGGGTCAAATTGTATGCCTCTGATTTTTTGATTGAAAAAATGTGTAACAGTAAATAGGGCGTGATGGGGGGGTGCGATGACCAATCTGTATATTGCGATATTGTATAAATAAGAGATAAAACTCTCATATTTGTTTTCATGATTCACGCATCACACAATTGGTGTTCTGAAATTCGACCTTCTTTAAGGTTTATTGGCTGAAATTTAGTGGTGCACACTTCTTGGAGGAGGCATTTCTTTGTGTACTTTGGCAATTTTTCATGTGGAGGATCTTCAACTAGGGTTTTTTGATTGCTTTTTCTTGGTGACGTAAGTGGAAAATGTGCATTTCTTTATTGTGAATGAATGCTAATGGTTAATTTTTCTTGTTTCATGTCTAAAGTTATGAAATTGCTTGCTTGAAACCCTAGGAGAAAGACATATGCTACTATCTTTTTCTCTATAGTCTTCCATATGATAACATTTCTTAAAAGGCACCTATCTTGAAGTAGATACTAGATCCCTACCATTGTAACACTCTAGTAACCCTACTTCCATGCCTAATTGCATATTTTATTACAATTTGTTCAAGGAAAGGAGAAATCGCTAGGGCCTAACCTTTTCTACTTTCTAGAAATTGTCTCTTGGAGATGGAATTTTGTGGCCTTGGGATACCAACATCTTCTTATCCTCTCCATCCCTTTGACATATCATTATCATTGCCATTTTTTGTCTAATATTTTTTGATGCTATTAACGACTCCATTTACCCTGTAAAGGCACTAGTTTACCACTTGCAAGTGTTGATTGATCAAACAAACACTCAAATGTTTATCCTTGAAGCTTTCACTAACATTTGCTAACCCTTAAATAAAATAACTCCTTATCTAACTTGTTGTTGTTGCAAAACATTGCTACATCCATATAAACATACATTGATTGGATACATTTTCCTACATAACTTGCACTTAACTCATTCAAAACTCAATTGTGATAATTGTTAGTCAATCTGCTAGGTAAGTGCGAACTTTATGGTGTTTTCGTGCACTTTTGACCATTAGAATTTGTTGTTGTTGCAAAATTTTTCTACAACCATCTAACTGCAACAAATTCTCTGGAAAAGTGACCTATTTTTCTAGCTAGACATTGCCAAACTTTCTTGTAACAAGTTTTTATCATTCAACTAGGTTAAAGATATTTCTTCTTGTTATTTTCAAGCACTTTCAAGGCATAATTCTTGTAGTTGTTATAAAATATTAATTGTTGTTATAAACTATTGTATTGTTGTAAATTCATATCAGTTAGCTTACATTTTGAAGGTTCATTGTCTTATGAAGAACTAACAATCATTTTGGTACTTGGAAAGTGCCCCTTTTTTCCTTGTTGTCTTGTTCTGTGAAGGTACACAATATTATCTATTTGCTTCATCTCTATAAGACATAAAGAACCCTTTGACTTGAGTGACATGTGAGAGGGGAAGGGTTTCCTTGTGATTACTTTCCTTAGCCTTCTCAAACCCCCAGGTCATTGGGGACGTCTCCCCTGGGGTAGTCTTGACATATTCCTAAATAGAAATGGATCTCCTATTGAGGTGACAGTGATAGGTTATTCCCATTTATGCCAATTCTGTACCCACTTGCCTTGGGATTTTGGGAAAGTACAAATTGCACGATAAAAAGGCCCTAGGAATCATGGAAGAGGGGTGCCCTCAGTGATATATGATGTCACAAGTTCATTAGAATCGACAGTTCATCAATATAAGTCTTGAATTTCATGTTATGGTGAGTTGTTACTTGCTTTCCAAATCCATTCAAGGACACATGGAAAATTGGCACCAGGGCATAAAAACCAAAAGAAGAAACATAATTGAGTGTTATAAATTCTAACAAACATGTATGGTAAAGGTTGACGTGATAAATCTTCACAAGTCCATCAGATAAAAAATTCATCAATCTGACTCTCAATTTTCATTTTATAGAGAGTTGCAACTCGCTTCCTAAAGCCATTCAAGGACATAGGGAAAATTGGCATTGGGGTATAAAAAACAAAATGAGTAGTAGAATTGAGTTTCATAAG
Organism: Picea glauca; assembly: GCA_000966675.3. Taxonomy (NCBI): domain Eukaryota; kingdom Viridiplantae; phylum Streptophyta; class Pinopsida; order Pinales; family Pinaceae; genus Picea; species Picea glauca. The sequence continues at coordinate 1,632 of JZKD02S1040808.1, read as the reverse complement.
TTTTGGCAAGTGTGTATGCATAATTTTGACATGATCACACTCTCCACATGCTCCCATGGTAGATTTTTCAAAATTTCAAGCCTTAATACAAAATTTGTGTTGCCTATTATTGAGTAAAACCCTAGTTTCCAAAATTGTCAAGTAAAACAAGTTGAGCCATGCGAATCATGGAAGAGGGGTTCCCTTAGTGGTAATATAATGTCACCGTCCATCAAAATTGATAATTCGTCAATGTGAGTCTTGGTTTTCATTTTATGGCAAGTGCAATTTGATTCCTAAAACAATTCAAGGACACATGGAAAATTAACATTGAGGCATAAAAATGAAAATGAGTAGTAGAATTGAGTGTCATAAGTTCTTGAAAGTGTGTATGAGAAATTTCGACATGAGGACACTCTCCACATGCTTCCAGTGTATATTTTTGAAAATTTCAAGATTTAATGCAATATTTGCATTGCCTTATTGAGAAAACCCCTACTTTCTAAAATTTTCAAATAAAAAAGATTTGGGCCATGGGACTTGTGGAAAGGGGGTGAATTTAGTAGTAATCCAATGTCACGAGTCCATGAAAATCAATAGTTCATCAATCTGAGTACTGTTTTTCATTTATGGCATGTTGCAACTCGCTTCCCAAAGCCATTCAAGGACAATACTTGGTGAATTGGCATTAGGGCATAAAAAACAAAACAAGCAGTATAATTGAGTGTCACAAGTTCTTGAAAACATGGATAGGCAAGGCTAATGTGAACATTCTTTCCACATGCTCTTAGGGTAGAGTTTTTAAAATTTGACCCATTAATGGAAAAATTGCATTACCTCTCAAGTTAATTTCGGGAATCATCAAATAAAAAATATTTGAGCATGGAACTCCAGGGAGAGGGGCACCCCTAGTGGTAATCTTATGTCATGAGTCCAATGGAATTGATGGTTCACCGATTTGAATCCCAAATTTCATTTTTTGGCGATTTTCAACTCGCTTCCCAAATCCATTGAAGGACACATGGTGAATTGGTATTGGGGACATAAAAATGAAACACGAAACATAATTGAGTGAAGTAAGTTTGGGAAATCATATATGGGAAAGGATGATGTGAGAAACTTGTCCACACATTTGGAGGGAATAATTTTCAAAATTTCAAGCCTTTAGAAAAATTTGCATTGCTAATCAACTTGTTAAAAACACCAATTTAAGGAATAGTCAATTAAAACGAGCTTTAGGCCTTGGGACTCATGGAAAAGGAGTGTTGATATGGAATATGTTTGGAATGAAATGAGATACAAACAAAAATATAGTAGAAAACACATAAATAGAGTGAAATCCAACTTCTATTAATGTATAATAGAATAATGTAGAACACAAAATGGCTAGAACAGTGGTAGCCAATCTTTGAAGAGAAAGAGATGTCGAATACACTCATTCACAATCAACATTATATCACACTCTATTGCATGCTCAAAGGACCTCCTTCACCTTGATTATATATGAGAGAGTTAGAGGAGAATAATTCCCATGATGCATGTGGGATAAATTGGTTTAAGTTTACAAAATGTCATAGGCATGTAAAACACTAGGAATTCTCGGAAGCTCACCTATCCCAGTACTACTCTAGACCAAGTGTGATTAACTACAAA
>JZKD02S1040797.1:0-12841 GCA_000966675.3 Picea glauca | reverse complement strand
GGTGATGATGTGTCCTTCATGCGGGAATATCATGAATCGAAAGATTGAAGAAACCATAACACTCATGTCATATATGAAATCACATCCTAAGAGAATTGTAATCCATCATACCATCCACAACAACAACATTGATCAAAATTGTCTTACCACCTAGCTCAATGGGGAGATTAGGTAAGATCCCAAAGGGGGAAAAAATTCTACCATCAAAGGCTCTTAGCTCAGTCATCTATGGGATAAGAGTAGGGGAGCCTATTTGTTTCCAAGTTGATGAGGACATAATTCATGAGGATTCCCCATCATCTATAATACATTGATAAACTATAAAGGTGTTAACAATGACCTGTATTTTAAATGGGGTAGAAGATGGAAACCATGATTAGATAAGTTGATCCCAATCAAAGGTGATGGCCCATGATGGGTGTGGGTATACACTTCCTTTTTCCTGACAAGGATAGGGTCTAGTAAATATTGTGGTACTAGAGATGTAAGGGGTTCCCCCAAGTCTACATGACTAAGCATCAATCTTGAGGTAGATTGGGCGTGAGGGGGGATTACCCATGTGAGGGGTAACAAATGATGTCAAAGTGAATGGAACCTCACTTGATGGAGTAATGGGTGCATTTTGGGGAAGGGGGAATGTCGAAGTAGTGTAAGGAGAAATACTAAGTTTATTGTGTTGTGTGTGCTCCAAATGAACTGCTTGGACTAACTCTGGAGTGAGTTCAGGGAAGTGACAGGTTGGGTGACCATAGAGGTCACAAAATTGGCAAGTTTGATTAGTTCATGTATGGGTGGTATATCTGTGTTTGGTTTGATTGTAGTTCTGGTGGGCACTATGAGTGCCCCCATGCCATGGGCGTTGATAGTGGGTGTTTCTCTTCTTACTCCTTGTGTGTGGTGGATGGACAATGTAACTAGAAGAGAGGGCCCAAGTTTTTCCTAATTGGGAAGAAGAGGATGGGGTTATATATGGTAGGTTTTGTGGTCCTTCCATGGTGGTTGATGGTTGGAGATCTAGTTTGTGAAGAGGAAGGGTTACTAGATGGGTGGGTTGTTCTATATAATGGTGTTGAGCGAGGTGGACCTAAGCAAATCTAATCTTGAAATAGTGGCACTTACTAGTGTGTGTGTTAGTTGTACTGAAGTGTCAGCCAAATTGGGAACACCTCCCAAGATTGGGGGGAGGTTTTCAAATGTCTAGAACAATGAGGATGTTGTTGTTCCCCTATGGTTATGGACTATATGTGCAAGTGGTAGTGAGAAGAATAAATGAACAAGTGCTTCGATAAATGTGGACTATATCAACAATGTTTTGAAAGCTATATGTAATCAATCAATGGTAATCATACATAAAAAAGTAACAATGTAATATTTTTGGGGGTTTTATCTACCTGGGGGAATAAAATAAAATGCACATGTCCTAATAGACCTAACACCCTTCCTCTCAAAAAGCATTGGGCCTTCCAAAAGCATTCAACAGTGGGGCATGAATCCATCGGAAGAGGAACTAGTGAAGGTATGAATAATCATTTATAATGAGGGGTGAAGGGTGCATATCCCGAAAGGACTAATGATATTTCCTAATAGTCGTTCAAAATATTATTAAGGTGTGATTGCAGCCCAAAATCACTGCCTGGGTAGATACAACCTATATTTGGCCACTAAGTTACCTTGATCAAGCACAACATTTATATTTTTGGCCTCAGAAATTGGTCATAGGATGGATGCTTTCCAAGGGTTGGGTGACCCAAGGAGGCACGTACAGAACAAATGGACCTCGGCCTTCGACCCTTCATGTATGTCTCCCTGCCTTATGGTGTAGGAATGCTTGATTGGGAGGATTTTGGTACCTTATTTCACAACTTCTAAGTTTCAATGAGAAAAAGATAATGGGGAGTTATTTGGATGCCTATCCCAAAAATCGTAACTTAGACTACAATTTTCTTTTGTGTTCCTCGCGTGGAGGTTAAAGATGTGTTGTTTAATGGTTTCTTTTAGGATGTGAAATGAGCTGTGAAGTTGGGGTCATGGGCCAACTTCATTGATTAAGAGTCGTGTGAGAAAAAGATTTTGTCAAACAAGTGAATCTCTTCTGATTCTCCCAGATCGCTTATGGGAGAGAGGAGAAAAGCATATTGTATTTTCAAGTATCCAACAAACACCTCTTGAATATGTGATGATGTGTGAAAGAAGTGATAGTAAGTGATGAATTTTAATAAGTTAAGTGATCAAATTTTTGGCACCTGGATATCGCTTGGTCCTTTACAATGGTTGCCTACTTCTAACTTACTAAGTTTCATAAACAATCCTTGCAAAAATTGGAAAATCCCTAGGTAACTAGCATGGTGGACATGTGAGTCCTTACTTATGAGATTTAATCTCCCTAAGATGTTTTATAATCTAAGAAAGCTTTGAAACTATTGTATATTGTAGACACGTGGGAATGTATGGGCCCTTACAAAATCCTTAAACTTCCTAGGTTGTTTGCTATATAAATTTGAAACTATCCTAAGATTGTGCACATGTGGGCATGTATGGGCCCTTACAAACCTTTTAGATTATGTTTCAACAAAGAAAACTAAAGAGGGTTTGGCCTCTCCTAAAATGATTGATTTAGTTGCAAAAAATGAGCAAACTAAGAGGTATTGGGCTCTCCTAAAGTGATTTATTTTAAAGGGAGATGAAGGTTTCTTCAAGCAATCTCTTTCTATGATTTCCAAGGTCACACAAGGGTGCGAGGAAAGAGAATACTCCAAGATTGTCTAAATAGTCTTCTAGTCCCGAATTAATGTGATGTTTTTGTAAAAGAAAACATTGTAACGAAATTCAAATGCTAAACTTTAAGCCATGCAACCAAGGAAATCAAAAGATACCATGGTTCTTTTCAATCCCTCTAGAAGTCTATGTGTGACTAAGTTATCTATGCAAGAATGAATCCAAAGCTTGCTTTTTGTGGCTTTTAGAAAGTGCATAAAATAAATCAAAGTTGTTGGTAATATATATATATATATATATATATATATTGCAAAGTCGCACGGATCTGCGCGGGTTTTGACTCGACAGTCGCACAGTCCACGTGGATTTTCTGGTAAAAATGTCATGTGGTTCTGCGTGGTCAGCGCGTTTGTTCGACCTGAACTCGTGCACATGCATAAAAATGGCAGATCATAAATTTGAAATGAATTCAAACAAGACATGGTTGAGTTGTAGTGTCTGAAGGGTAGGCTAGGCCAATTTTGGACCCTAGAAATACCAAAAAGTGAGAATAACAACTCTAATAGCCTACTTGAGGAGGAATATGGATTCCAATCCCCAGTGTCATCACCAAATTGTTTGGGGATTTTGATCACAAGGGTGAGAAAAAGAGAGTCCCTTAACTACCTTGGTAAGCTAACAAGGCATAACATAAAGATGGTTAACAAGTTAGTGGACTTGCAAGTTAAAAAAAAAATTAGAAAGAAAGGTGGAAATAAAAAACAATAGAAACTAACATAAACAAGCATTAACAAAGGATGCATGAAATTGAACACAAATAATGGTTACCCAATATATAATGGTATTTGAAATTGAGAACACCCAAAGGAGAAATGTGGGATTTATGAATTCCCTATTCCTCATATGGAGGGCTCTTGAATCCCTCAAAGTAGATCTATTACGCTCATATCTTGATTGACAATGGTGAAGAACTCTATGACAAAGCTTCCCAAGAGATGAAGATATTTCCCTATGCTATGCTTTCCCAAGCTATTCTTAAGAGAAAAATGGTTTCTCCAAGAGTATTTGGACAACATAACAATGCAAGGAACTTCCTCCTTTTTTGCATACAATGATCCGCTATTTATAGGAGGATGGAAAAATATTTTTCAACTAGTTACAAGTGTGAATGGGAGGCCTTTGGAGGTACCTCTCATCCCTTTCAATGATCCCAAGGAAAAATTTTAGGGATATTTTGTGGTATGTTTGGGATCTACTTCATCTCAGAAGTGGTTCAGGCCCGACCAAAATCATCAATGCGTTTTTTCCGCATCCATGCAGGTTTCCTGATTTCCAGTTGCGTGGATCACACATTGTGCGTGTTGTATGATGTGTTAGCCCGCGCGGATGTGCATGCACTGTCTATGCTGAATGTGTGCAAAAGTTTAGGATATTTTTTGCATAGTTTTGTGGGTATCTTACCAAATTGAATGTGATCCTTCCATAATTATTGGTATTATGTTGTTTTGGGTTTTTCATCCATTGTCTGTATTTGTTTGAGAATTTTTTTGGTGATAACAAGTAAGTTGTACTTGCATGTTGCTCTTCTTGTTATTCTTCTTCTAGTATTTACACTTGGAAATATTCACCAAATGCTTCCAAAACTCATCTAACTCAATGTCCAGTCTTGTCCTTTTTTGGTACACCTCATTACTGCAATTTACTTGCTGCAAATTTCCACATAAATCTTGTATGGTTGTTGCCATCTCTTTGTTTCCATCCTTTTGTTTGTCCTCAAATCCTTGAGAAAATTTCTCACTAAATAAAAATTTATGCACCCAATACTGCATATCTTTAAGCTACATGTTTAGTCTACATGATTTTTCAAACAAACTCTATTCTTGGATTTTATTAAAATGTCATATTTGAATTAAACACTTTATACCTTTTTGTAACGATTCCTCCATGATCTTCAACACTGTCATCATCCTTAAATTTCATCTCTTCCTTGGCAAGTTCCATGCTTGCATCATTGTATTCTTGCATAGCCCATTTCAAAATTCCATGTACTTCATCAAATTCAACTGAAGTATCTCCAAGCCAACTCATTTCTCTCTTCACAGTTTCATCCTCCTTATTGTCTTCAACACCTGCATTATTTGAACATGCATAACTTCCCCTTTCACAGATTCTATGAGACAATGTTGTCTCTTCCTATGATATGACATATTTATGGATATGTTCCTCCTCTATGCTATCAAAAGGAAACTCTTCATATCCCTTGTCTTTTATGATAGCTTTAGGTGGCTACCTATCTTCATAAATTACATAAAATTTACAAACTACAAACACACACCATTCATTAGTTTCAAAAGAATGAGACTTTTGAGTCTCTCTAGATGCTTCTAACATCCTTTCCTTGTGCTAGAATTAATTTTCCAAGATCTCCATGAGGTCTGCACTCTGAACCTCATCTTCCTCTCCAAACATCACTCCATTCCCCGGTTCACAAAAGTGAGCAGTTAGTCCTGATTCAGAGGACTTTATGTACTCATCTTCTCTGAGTTCTTCCTCTCTAATCCAAGCATCCAATATGTGCTTCAAGCTTTGTCTTATCTTCCTTACATATAACTTCTCAATAGGCCACTTAAAATTTCTCTTCAAATTCCAACCATATCTCTGGTTTTCCTCACTCTCTTATAGCAACTTCATTACTATACTGAACCTTTCCTTTAACTCAACAAGCTCTCTGTCAAATTACTCTTGACCCATCTTCTTTCTTCCAATTTCTATGACATCCTCTTTCCTTTTGTTTTGGCTTCTCTATGAACCCTTGACATGACCATGAGTACTCATATCCATCTCCTCCCTTTGTGAACTTCTCCTTTTCCACTGTGAACTACATCAAGCCTTTCCACTGTAGAAAGTATCTACACCTTTCCACTCAATACCTCATCAATCTTTATCCCGAGCTTGATCTCTTGGTATCACTGGTTCTCTCCTCTAGAACCTTCTGAGCACTCCTGCTCAGCTTTAAAAGTTGTAGGCTTCTTCACTCCACTCACTTCCTCTTGAGAACTGCATTGATCCTCTTCTCTTCAATGGATTATCACAACTTATCCTTGTTGTGTGCGTCATTTTTCCATAACCTTCTCTCCTCTGAGGTTTCTTTTTTTCTCTTCTCTCTTTCACAACTCCATTGGATATAAGGGTTGTTCATCATTACCCTTTCTGCTTCTGATGCTACCTACAAACATAAATTTTTATTAACCAAAATTAATTATAAAACATTAAACTAATACCTGCAAGATATGTTCTAAGATCTTGTCTCTTCAACATCTCTCCCCAATTATGCTTCTTGGTTGGAATGGCCTCACTTCTGTAGTCTCAAATTTCCTTTGTTGAACTTTGTCTCTTTACACAAAATATTCTGTACATTGTCATTAATCTTCATCAACTTCCTTCTACAACTTCTCTTTCTAAGTCCACTAAGACAATGTATATCCAATTCCTTTTTCTGCTACAACCTTATACCTATAAATCACTTTCACAATATCTTCCTTTACTATTGCTACTTTCAAACAACACATTTMTATGGAGAACTAACATAAGTATAAAGAAAGAAACCATATTTACTCACCAATACYCATTCATATYTGTACTGGAGTAATCCTTTCCACTCTATCCAGTATCTMCAAAGAAYGTAATTGTGCTATGATACCAAGAATTATGACATTCYGACCTAATAAACCACATATGCAAGATTMTCAATAATTCAKCTAGYAGCTRCAATATTSGAGTSGCTCCAAATCCATCTTACGRCCCAAAATTCACTTTAAYAGAGTATCTTGGTTATTTGTTCTACAMYAKTCCACTAGCACTCAAAACCAGGYGCTAAGTCTCCATAAGACCTCGATCTATGACCAAAYGCTTATCRTCRTTGGCTCTTAACTYTCCATATGGCCATCAAACTCCTATTTCTTCTCTTTATATTGGAGYRTTKTTGTTGGACTTCCTCTAGTGTGAGTCACCCTGAATTTGYAATCTCTCRTCRGAGTTCTATCGAGCTACCAYTCTCYGACAAATTGGCTCTGATAAGATAGAACTCCTCTAGAATTTTGGACTCTGACGTCTKGAACAACTTAGACAATTCTAAACCATTGATTTGACCAAATATTTGATCTTCGTCATTGATCCTTGCRTTAGATCTATTAGACTCTAATGATCCTATACCACTCTGATGGTTGGAMTCTGATGATTTTGTATTCCTGGACAATTCTAYGCCTTCGATCCTCTATTCAAGGCTTATCTCCAYYGTTTATCTGGGTAAGGTTTCTACCTTACTTTTATCGRACTATYARRMTCCAACAAGATGGATCGATCTCCACCTTCAATCGCTCAACAATCACRATTCACTCGCTTCATTCCACTCYGAGCTAGGTYTGGACGGATCAATCACCAYGTGTTTCCTCTTAGCATTGTTGATCTAAKCTACTCCGAAATGWTCCTCCTCGTCGATCAAAGTCTTGCTTCCACTGAGCTTTCTRACTGTCGATGACTCTGATAGTCTCTATTRGACCATCTCCCTCCATTGTTGATCTTCTCCTCCTATCAATATTCATYGTTGATCGTACTCTCATGTATCARAGTATTCCTCCAGCTATGTACTCCTACAATCTAACTCYGATAGACTTAAATAAATATCCACTGTCGATTATGGAYGATCAAAGGTCACGATCTCTTTTGGGTTTCAAACATGCTTCGACCCTAGAAAYCCCAACTTTCTCTTTGTGATGAATCRTTGCTCCTTGGTTCAATTCTCTGCAAATCGAAACCCCCCGATMTATCATCAAATGTGGGTTATCGATCTTGTCTGATGATTGATGATCAAAAGCCATGATATGTCCTCCTTTGATAGAAGGRTTTTAACTATGGCTTGACCTATGATCTGCAACCACAAGTTAGGAAAACAATCTCACACWGAGAGAATYTGATACTGATCAATAAMTCAAATTTATAGCTCAATAAATCATCAYAGAAAGACATAAAATTGCCAATGCAATGAAGCACRTAGCACAGTTTTRTTTCTATTGAKCATTTACACATCTAGTGTACATAGGTTTTCCATAGAAACCCCTCTCTAKATATTCTGGCMTGATATTACAATTCATTGGCCTTTGTTTGACTTGTTGGCCACACTTGGCCTTTTTTTGACTTGTTGGCCACACTTGGCCTCTTCGAAACTCAATCATCTCACCCTAACTCTATCTCACTCTCTATCTCTCTACCTCTTTACATGCATGTACAACGTATGCTTACAATTTAAACATGGAAGATACACTCCCAGCTCAACAAAACAAATCACTAAATTCTTGCAACCGATTACAATAATAACACTCTTTCTCTTACAATAAATTATATCAAATGCTCCATACTTAGAAAAATCCACCTAATCCAATTAATTTAATTAATTAAGCGATTTACATGATAATTAGGGAAAACAAACCCTATCCTTCTAGAATATTATTACAAACTTAGGAAAACACAATCAAATCCATTAAGGGAACCCACTCCCTTTAGTAAATTTCAAGACCCCCTTAGTCCTTCTCAACAAAGTTGTTTTAGAGGCAAAATTCTCCTACATCACAATGGACTCCTATCTAATTAACCATGAGAATAACCATGCCACCTCTCTATATGTCTTGGCCAAATAAATAATGTTCGCCTGATATAACTTCTCATCCTCGACTTTTGGATGCACCATACACTTATTTAAAATATTGAACCTACAACCATAAGAGTTTAAAAAGATATCAACCTCAAACACCTTAAAAATCTTCATGGGATTCATGAGCTTAAACATTTTTCTAAACATAGTAGGGGTATCTATGTTTTTCATGCTCTATCCAAATTAATCATTCTAGTTTGAAGTCAAACTTCTCCACACACCATTCAATTACTTCATGTAGGTTGTAGACTTCTAGCACACAACATATATTTACTAATCTAGAGGTTCAAATGATGTTCCTTTCTCACTCATCCTTTAGTTTCATTGAATACCACTTGTATGCAATCGACCAATGGGATGATTTGTCACTCTAGGCCAACAAGTTGACAATGTCACCAAAAAAAAATTATGTCTTCTTCCATGGTGTCATATTCCAGGAATGCTTCAATCACACAAACCCTTCCTCCATTTTCTCAAGTCATCAAAATGGGTATTTTTCCATGTATCTAGTTTCCTAGTATGTGTAGGTGTACATTATGTGTGATTGTTCACTACCATTGTTATTATTCTTTATGGTTGAACATAATAATGATGATGATGGATGTGATGCCTTTCATTAAGTTATTATTCCTTTCTTAACATATGTTTTGCATCTAACCAATGACAATGTTAATGCTCATTTCCCTTCGTGTATTTATTGTTAATGTATTGTATAAAGAACAAAATCTAAATTTAGGCATTTACTATCTAACATGCACTAAACATAGGTTTATTGAAGTATTTGTCTAAATATGGACATATAGGTTTAGTTGTCGTGTCTATGGTGTAGAATTGCATAGAGTTACTAGTGTGGGATGAACACTATTATGGGTAGCTTCAACGCAAATCAAAGTGGCAAGTTGGCATTGTAGAAGCACTAATATATTAGTTGTGTAGTTTTGGTGTTGCGACCTGGTTGTACATTTTCAAAGTTTGGTCACACTAATACATTGTTGTACTACCTTGACATGTGCATTTTTGTTGCAAAAACAAAGCAAAACACAAGCATGTTGATGTGGATGGACAACTTAGCAAAATGCCACACACAAAATACTAACAATCACAATGATTTTTGTCTTCCTCTATTTGTTTCTTCATTTTCATAAATTTGTGTAGTTATATAAAGTAGAGAATGTGGATAGATGAGGAATGAATAAATTTGTACTCTCTTAATTAGATTATTTATACATCATTGTAAGTTTGAAAATGGAGTGATGGGTACATAGTTGGTTTATTCTATGTCATTTTAAAGCTTCATGTTAATCATATTTGAGTTTAATCATATTTGACTTGTACAAATTTACTTTATTAATGAAAATTCAAATTAAGTTTTTTTGCTAAGTTTTTTTGTGTTTTTGTATGTTTATAGTAAGAATTCATTATATTTATATTTGAGTTAGCTACTTAGTTTGTTCGGCCATAAAATCCTAAGAATTATGTACATCAACTTGAGTTCAATGCATCTTGTGGTGGTGGTTACAAGTATTTCTCTGATGCACTCTTGTTTGGATCGATTAGATACTAAATATGCTCTTTTCTCATATATGAAAATGAACACATATTTATAGATACAATTGGTTCTCAATGAACATTAAAATACATTGATTTACAACTACTTAAAATGTGTGGGGGCATAAAAAGTTGTTTCAAAATGCGGAGAAGTTTGAGTCAATTAATTTAAATGTCTATTCATGTTCCTGATGTCTATCTATGATCATTATCCATTCAACAAACTTTCTACATGAAACCTTGAAGTCATAGGGATGGTAAGTGGAACCTTGAAAATGTCATGGTTCCCACTTGCCCTACATGTCACTTCCAGGTTACTTCAAGGTTATGTGTAGAAAGTCTATCAAGTAGATAATGTTTTCCAAGTTGGTTGGAGGTGTGTGAGTACCGAGTAAAATCATTGTTGTAATCACTATGACATAGAGCAATTGCACTAGGTACAGTAGGGGGAACCTTGAAAATGTCATGATTTACATCTACTCTACCAATCACTTCTAGGTTTTGGGTAGAAACCCTCCCAAGTGGATAATATTCACCAATTTGGTTGGAGATCTGTGAGAACCAATTTGAATGAGTCTTGTAACTACTATGCTAGGTAAGGCAAGAAAAACCTTTAGAATGTCACGATCTCCACCTACCCTATTTATCATGTCAAAGTTTCAGGTAGAAAGCAAAATCTTAAAAAGGGCAAACTTTATGCATACTTTATTTGTCACTTTAAAGTTTTAAACATAAAGCAAAATCTTGAAAATGTTATGAATTTCACTAACTCTTTCTATCTCTTCAAAGTTATCCATATAAAATTTCTCTACCCTTAAAATATGCATTTAAAAAATATTATTACAATGAAGATGTTTGAAAGTCGAATATTAGAAAATCTATACAGTTAATTGTGCGTATTTAAAAAAAATATCAGCAAATATTATATTCTATACACTTCAAAACATCATAAATTATATACACTAAGTTATGCATATTTCAAAAAGTACCATTATAATGAAGGTATTTGGTAGCCAAAATATTATAGTCTATACACTTTGTGTGTACCATATGCATACCATTATATTTAGTATCTGTTAGATATTAAATATGTTCTCTACTTATATTATATGAAAACAATGCACATACAATTGGTGCTTAAAGTACATATAAAATACATTGATTTACATCTATGTGGAGTTTTTAAAAGTTGTTTCAAAATGCAAAGAAGATTGAGTTAACTAATTGAAATGCGTATGTGTACTCTTAATATATGTTTGTGATCTTATCCATTAGACAAACTTTCTACATAAAACCACTTTCTACATAAAACCATGAAGTGATAGGAATGACAAGTGAAACCTTACCAATGTTATCGTTTCCACTTGACCTATATATCACTTCAAGGTTTCCTGCAAAAAGTCCATCATAATGTTCACCAAATTGACTGGAAATGTGTGAGTACTAAGTAAAATGACTCTTCTAACCACTATACCACAATAATAATAATTGTGTCAAGTAGGATAAGCGAAACCTTAAATATAAGGGCTGCCTGGTCCACCTGTAAATTTTGAAACTTTTTGATGATGGGATTTTTCTTTTGTCTGTAGTGGCGTCATGGATGACGCCTTTATCCCATTTTGACTGAAGTGGCGACTGGATCCCATTTTGTAGCGGGCCAGTGCCACCATGAATTTGACAGGTAGTACGGTAATCCCTACTCTGGGATTCAAGTTCCTGCGGCATGGGATAAGGGTTATCTGTTATGACAGTTAGTACGGTAATCCCTTCTCTTCGCGGCCTCGGATACGGGTTATTCATTTTTTTTTTTTTAAATAATATAAATTATAATTTAAATAAAATTAGAGTTTTAAATTGATTTAAATAATTAAAAAAATGACAATGAAGATGTTTATGGTGATGAAGACGATGATGATAACAACCATAAGAGTAATGATAATGATGGTGATGATGACATAGATAATAATGGTGACAATGATGACGACAACAACGACAACGACGTTGATAATGACGACGATGTTCATAATGACGACAACAACGACAACGATAACGACACCGAACACCGAAGATGATGATGGCAACGACAATGATTATAATGATAACGACAATAATGAATGATAACGACCAATGTCCATCTAAACCAAAAAGCAAAACTTATATATATATATATATATATATATATATATATATATATATATATATATATATATATATATTAAAGATATTGAGAATTAATAATAAAATTGGCATTGAGTAATAATCATGTAAACACAAAGGTAAGTGAGGATGCATTGATAAATGTAAAGAAATGCGATTCATTTAAAAAAAAAGATATAATGAATCCATGGTTAATAAAAAGATTTAACACAATTCAAATGTAAGATAAACAAGGGCTATATGGCAGTTTAGTCCCTGCCAAGTAGATTTGGAAATGGAGATGATAGCTCACACCCTATAATTATTGATGAGGATGATTACTATGAAACATGAATAATATGTTAACTAAGGGCTAGTTTCATAGTCTTAAAATAAATCAATTTGTAAAGATTTTAAATGAAAAAAATTAACAGTGATAACTATACCGTCAGAAAGATTGGAATTTAGAGAATTCGACCTAGACTCACAAGGAATGGAAGAAAACGTGTTGTTCCATGACACTTAGTTTATAGATTTGTCATATGTAGTATTGGCAAGGATCTTACCACATTTTTACTTTAATGTGGATGTTGTATAGTTTTGGGATTAACCTAAATTTCCTTCCAATTAAGTAAAGCTAGCCAAATGCAAATTGCATTTTAAAAATATTCAATTTTTCTTTTTGAAAATAAACTTTTCAAATTTAATAATATATATTTATATATAATATTTATT
>JZKD02S1040741.1:215744-226845 GCA_000966675.3 Picea glauca | reverse complement strand
AAAAAACCCTGAAAATTTGCAGATTTTAAAACCTCAATATCTTGACCTTCCGGACTCCGTTTCGGTCGATTTTTTTTTTTAAATTGGGTGTTTTTCTGAGAGGAACTCAGATATAAAACCTTTTTCTGCAAATTTTTTACCGAAATATACCGAAAACTTCGATAATGTCACGGCCCTCTTTTTTCTGCTCCGAAAAAAATTCTGCAAAAAGAGAAAACAAATCTTCCCTTCTTTGGCCAAGGAAAGTGCTCTGATACCACTTGTTAAGTAACTATACCATATCTGCACATATACTTCAATAATACCAAGAATAAACCATAAACCATTCACCATAACATGAACAAAAGAAATAGAGAAAACCCTTGAGGTAGGGTAACACCATATATTAATCCTTATGGAAGGATAAAACTCCTCAAACAATCCTTGTTTGTACAATCACAATATTCTTCACTATGTTTCATTACATTGCCTAGACTTCTTTATATAGCTCTCCCTATCTCCTAGGAACCTTCTAGAGAGCCTTCTCCTATTTATTACATCCAACTACCATAGTGGACATTTATTAATATAGTGGACCTAGTCCACCTTACATTGAATGACCACATTCCCATATATTAAATGACTTCCACTAATAAAACATAACTACATTCTCATTGGGTACCTCCCTAGGTACCCCATATTACCTCCCTAGGTATACCACAACCCGAGTGTGATGTCAAATATTATTATGGAAGAGCTAGGCTTGTCTTGTAAAAATTAAAATGCCAGAAGCATACTCTCCTATAATAGTATACAAAAAATGACCATAGGTGATATTAAGGATGTGACCTTAGTCTTGTGTGCACATCCTAAAATAAGGAAAACCCTCAACATTCAGGTAATTGAATTTCCAGTAAGCAATTACTCAATCATGCTGGGAAGAGATTGGCAAGCTTTAACGGGTGGATACCTCTCACTCAAAGGAACACATTTATCCGTTCCTCGGAATGGTAGAAACATTATAGTCCTTAGAGAGGGAAGGATTTCACCTTACATAGAGAGTGTCCCACAACCTAATGTAAATTATATTGAAGATGACCTAGGAGTGTATTCCATCTTTGCTGAGGAGGATAACATTTCCTTGGGAAAAAATGATTTAGATGATGGTATGTGGCACACACACTTTGATGGTTTATTCTCTAATGAAGGTAACAGAGATGGAATTATCTTGACTTCTCTTGTAGGAAAAATCCATAACTTTTCTTACAGGTTGGAGTTTGCTTGCACTAACAATGTCACTGAATTCAAAGCTTTATTATTAGGCATTGAGAACACATATAATCTCGGTTGTGGTCACCTTTTATTTTTGGGGGATTCCGAGCTTTTTGTGAACCTTGTACGCAAAATTTACTCTCATAGCAACACGTTGATGAAACGATACACCCAAACTGTTTGGGCGCTTATCTCGAACCTTTTATATTTCAACATCACTCATGTTAAGATAGAGTTAAATTCAATGGTTGATCGGTTAGCTCTTTTTGCAACCTCTCCTAATCGAAAACTTCTGCCACATAGACCTGATTGTACCTTTCAATCTCTATGTCATCCACATATCCCCAACAATATAGAATCTTGGGAGGTATTTCCTAATGACGAGAACAATTGTGCTTTCATTCAAAATGAACCTTTCAAGCCTAAGGAAATTATATCCATAGAAGATAACAATATTCCTAAAGGCTTGACTCCTCTAGAGAGTTCATTTTCTTCGAGTGATGTAGAAAACAAGGATAATAAAAGAGAAGAGGAGTCGAAAAGGAAGGTGGGTGAAACCATCTCCTTGAACATTGGGACACCCGAGGCTCCAAATAATGTTATAATAGGTTCCAAATGTTCATAAGAAGAGAAAATGAAGTTTGCCAAGCTACTTGGCAAATTTCAAGATGTTTTTTCTTGGTGTTATGAGGCTCTTCATGGTTTTGATCTCGGTCTTATACAACATGCCATCCCCATTAAGGAAGGCATAAAACCAGCTAGGCAAAAACAAAGACCTATTAACCCTACGCTAGAAGAAACTATTTGAAAGGAGTTGGAAAAACTCTTAAAGGTTGGAATCATCTTTCCGGTCAAGTATTCTAAATGGGTTTCAAATTTGGTTCATGTTCAGAAAACAACTGGTCAGATCAGATTATGCGTTGATTTTCGCACATTAAATCGAGCTAGTATAAAATATCACTTCCCTCTCCCTAATATGGAAATGATTTTGCAACAAGTTGCAAGGTCACAAATGATGTCCTTACATGACGATTTTTCCAGTTACAATCAAATCAAGGTACTCGTTGGGGTAACTTTGCTTATGAACGTATGCATTTTTTCTTATATAGTGCAGGTGTCAGATTTCAAAGATCTATGAAAATAGCTTTTGACGATTTGATCGATAAGATCATTCATATCTACTTTGATGACTTAACAATGTACTCTAAAATCCGATCAGATCATTTTGGTCATCCGAGAAACATTCTCATGCAATGTAGGAAATTCAACATTTCTCTAAATCCTTGACGTAGACCTATCAGCCCCCGTGCTGAGATCCGCTCACAAGATCGTTCTTTATCTCCCTCGAGCCGAATTGGCTCTTTAGATTCCCTGCTAAAATCACAAATTATCGATACACAGGTCTTTTTTTTGGTATCTTTCCTGTGCGAACAGCACTAGGTGTAAGCTCCCCTTCTTCGTGCGACCACAGCGCTATGACCAAGGCCTCCCCCAAAAGGTGCTTGTCACAAATCGCTACTGATGAGTTCGTGATTCAAGGCTACCGACTCTCCCTTTCCAATCTCACAATATCCGAAATCGTGAAATGATTATAGCTCCTTCTCTTGTCAGCGCCCTCCACACGTGACCACCGGCTAAGCTTAACACTAGCTCTTCTCGCTACTCACCACTTCGCAAGTTGTGGCATCCAACCTTGGCACCTTCCTTTCACGAAACACTGAGAAGCGATGTTAGCTTTCTCTCTCATGTTATTGCTACTTGCGACTTCACAAGTCGAAGGGTTGAACTCTCATTCCCTTATCTCACGAATCCCCGAGACGCAAGAGGTAAATGGGTGTTGACTCCTTTCACTAGGTGACACGTGTCCGCCTATCTATCGCACGAGCCCACCTTACAGTTCTACCACGTGTCCCTCATCCCTAGTTTCAACACTTCGTGACTTCGTTTCCCAAAGCGCTACCTCCTTTGTATCCCGACACCCGAGGTGACGAGATCCCAAAATCCTCGCTACTTCTTATCGCAACTCACAACTTCGGGACTTTCGAGACAAAAGTCTTAACTTCCTATCCGCCAATATGCCAAAATGTCGACATTTCGACATGTCGTCAACGTGGGTCCCATAACAGAACTTCCCATCTTTTTGGAGTTTCGGACTTCACGACTTTGTGAATCCTGATGCTAAGCTTTCGACTCTTCAACCCACGAAACCCTCAAATGCACGATAGGCGCGATGAGACTCTGATCCAACAATCCTCCCTTGACTTGGATCCTACGGCTATCCTAGCTCCTCGAGATTTTTCCACTCGCGACTTAGAGCACCCAATCTTTGGGCTCTCACCTTGCGAACCTCCGAGTTCATGAGATCCCTTGATCTCTGCCACCTGTCCTCCTTCGATGGATGGTTACGATTCTCTCGCGACTTCATCTCTCACGAATCTTGATGCAAAGGTTTTAAACCTTCAACTCATGAATCCACGAAATGAGATTATGCGAGTTATCCAATGACCCTTGTTGGCTCAGATCCTATGGCCCAATTTCTTCTGAGATTTACACTTTAGAAAATACTTGTTGTAACTCCCCTGCTCCTCTGCAAGATCTGATGACTCTCGGGACTTTGCAAATCTCCCCAGATAATTCCAACCGTCAAATTCCTCCTTGACAATTCCTGCGAAATGAACAAAGTGTTCTTTCATGAAACTTATCCACCTACAAAAAAACGTCACTGCGCCTTCTTACAACACTTCAAGGAACTATCCCTCTTGAGCTTCTCTTCGACAACTTCGAAGACTCTATCCCTCCTGAGATTTCTCCACAACTTGAGTCTTCAAGAAGACTCCTGCACACACTCCTTGCAACAATTCTTCAAATACTTCCAAGTATTTGAACCTCTTTGACTCTGTGCACTCTCTGCGACAACAATCCTTCAACAACTCCCTTAGGTTGTAACTCTGAGACTTCACTCGGCCTGCACACTCCTTGCATGGCTCTTGTGCTTAACTTGCACTTATGCGAGAATGAGAACATTTCTATCCCTCCTGATCTTTTAGAGGTGAACTCTGACTTCTATCAATGCACACTTTGTGGACAATTTCACTGCACTCCTTGCAGGAAAACTCTTGCTCGGACAGAGAAACAATTGAAACTCATTCTTTACTCTCCCTCTCTTCAGATTTCAGACATTCAACATGAAATCATACATTCACACATCAAAGCAAATGTATAATAGAAAGAGTAAAACAATCATGAGAATAACATTCAATCATGCATACACTGAAAGTATTTGAACACCATGAGTCTGAATCAAGCTTCATATATTAATCTCAAAACTTTTGTACATGGGTTATTCTACACAACTTTCTATTTCTTCTTCTCTATGCTCTCTTGATTGATTATGATACTAATGTTACAATGATACAAGTGAGGGTGTCTATATCTGTTTTCCCTCTGGCTCCTAAAACTGTCTAATCTAAGAATTTAAAGCTACCTACTTACATTTACTAGCATAAATGCCTCTTAATCCTTCAGACAAGAGCGGGACGCTCAAGGTATGATTACAACCTACAAGTATGCCCTTTCTTAATTGTTTCATTTATGTTTGGTGTATCAAACTTCAAAATATTTCAAACAATTCATCATGTGCCAAAATGCGTTGGTGTTTGTCCCCCCGCTCACTTGTTGTTGGTGATGCTCCTGCATCATAATCCCTCGCTTGAAAATTTTCATGGGATCCTATCCATGAGCTCTCGCACGGTCTATCCATGCTTCTGGATCTCTGTTTCATTTTCCTAGCTGGCATCTTCAATTGGATGTTCCTTCCACTTGACCAAGTATTCAAAATATTCCCTTCTTCTGGTCCTTTTGCTAACTCTTTTGTCTAGTATGCTTTCCATCTGTGGCTTCTCTGCAAATGGCATCTATTTAGTCCAATGAAACTTTGGTTGTTCATGACCTGCTTCTGCTTCTTCAGCTTTGTAAGGGTACAAATCTGAGATGTTGAATATCGGAGAAATTCCGATCCCATCGGGTAATTCAATCTCATAAGAATTTGCCCCAAATTTCTTCAAGACCTTACATGGTATGATCTTCTTCATATTCAGTTTTTTATATGTCCCCTTTGGTAATATTTCCCTTCTCATATGTGAAAGAATCAATCTACTTTGTGCTTATACTCTTGGCTCGAGTTTTTCAATTGCTCCTTCACCTAGCTATGAAGTTTTGAATCCCTCAGTTCAGAAACTCCTCTTGGTTGTGTCCCATAAACAATTTGGAATGGACTCTGCCCTGTTCTTCTGTTGATTGAATTATTGTACAAAAATTCCACCTGTGGCAGAATGTTGTCCCACTGACTATGATGTTCAGTCACCAAACTCCTCAACAAGTCTCCCAAGCTCCTATTCATAGCTTCTGTCGGTCCATCCATCTGAGGATGATAAGATGAACTAAATGAAAAGTTAGTTCCTAGTTTTTTCCATAAGGTCCTCCAGAAGTGTCCCACGAACTTGGTGTCTCGATCTAAAACTATGCTCCTTGGTAAGCCATGAAGTTGAATGACCTCTTTGAAAAACAGATTCGCAATGTGAGTTGTGTCACTGGTTTTCTGACATGGTATAAAATGTGCCATCTTAGAAAATATATCTACCACTACAAAGATCGAGTCAAACCCTCTTTATGTTCTTGGCAGCCCTAATATGAATTCCATGCTGACTGCATCCCACGACCTCTCAGGTATGGGTAACGGTTGATAAAAGCCTGCATTCTGCCTCTTTCCTTTTGAATGCTGACAAATTCTGCATTTGTCCATGAATATTTTGACGTCTTCTCTCATTCTTGGCCAAAAATATGACTCATTTAACTTTGAGAACGTCTTGTCATGACCGAAATGTCCTGCCAATACTCCACTGTGTTTCTCCTTCAACAAATTCTCCCTCATGGAGCATTTTGGAATACAAAGTTGATTACCCTTAAACAGTAATCCTTCCTGGATCATGTATTCAGTCCACTGGCTTCTATCCCTGAGAATTGGATTCTCAACTGCTTCATACACCTCCTTAAAATCTAGATCATCTCTATACATGTCCCTGAGGTCATCAAAACCCAATGTTTTGACTCTGAATTCCTGCAACAACAAACATTTCCTGCTCAAAGCATCAACAACCTTGTTAGCAGTTCCAAAAATATGCTTTATTACAAAAGTAAAGTTTTGCATGTATTCAACCCATTTTACATGTCTTTGATTCAACTTCTCATGTTGAGTCACAAATTGCAAAGAATGATTGTCACTATATAAGACAAACTCCTTAGGAATCAAATAGTGTCTCCACTTC
This sequence comes from Picea glauca, assembly GCA_000966675.3. Classification (NCBI taxonomy): domain Eukaryota; kingdom Viridiplantae; phylum Streptophyta; class Pinopsida; order Pinales; family Pinaceae; genus Picea; species Picea glauca. The sequence goes on along the minus strand of JZKD02S1040741.1, from coordinate 220,270 downwards.
TTCAATGCCTGAATAATAGCATAGAACTCCTTGTCATACATGGAGTATTTCACTTTTGCTTCATTCAGCTTCTTGCTGAAGTATGCTATCGGCCTATCTTCTTGGCTCAAGACTGCCCCTATTGCAAATCCACTTGTATCACATTTTACTTGAAATGTATTTTTAAAATCCAGCAACACCAGAATTGGTTGTTCCTTGATTTTTTTCTTCAAAAAATTGAAGCTTTTCTCAGCCTCTTCTGTCCAGTGAAAGGAATTGTGTCTCTTTTTCACTGTGTCCATCATCAGTGCACTAATTCCACTAAAATTCCTGATGAAATTTCAGTAGAAACTAGCCAATCCATGAAAACTTCTCACCTCAAATATACTCTTCGGTGATGGCCAATTCTTAATTACCTCCACCTTATCTAGATCCATCTTCAATTTGTCTGCAGAAATAACAAACCCCATATAAATGAGCTCTGTCTTCATGAATGAGGATTTCTTCATGTTTATTAGCATCTTCTCTTGCTGTAGCCTCTTCATTACTGTAGCCAAATGTTTCAGATGCTCTGCCTCTATTTTACTAAAAACCAGTATGTCATCAAGATACACAATGACAAATTTTTCGATGAAATCCTTCAGGATTTCATTCATCAACCTCATGAAGGTACTTGGCGCGTTCTTTAAGACAAATGACATAACAAACCATTCATACAACCCTTCATTAGTCTTGAAGGCTATCTTCCATTCGTCTCCTTCCCTCATACGAATCTAATGATATCCACTTTTCAAATCAATCTTCGAAAAAAATTTCGCCCCACTCAAGCAATCCATTAGATCATCCATCCTTGGCAATGGAAATCTGTACCTGATGGTTATCTTTTTTATTTCTCTTGAGTCAGTACACATCCTCTAGCCTCCGTCTTTCTTTGGATTGAGCACTGTCAGAACAACACATGGACTCAAGCTTTCTCTAACCAACCCTTTGTCTATTAAATCCTGGACCTGTCTTTTGACTTCTTCATTCTCCTGCGGCGTCAATCTATACACTGATTTGTTTGGTAAAATAGCTCCAGGTATGAGATCAATATGATGACTCACACTTCTAATCGGTGGCAATGAATGAGGTAGTTCGTCCACTACTATGTCAGCAAATTCTTCCAACAATTTCTGAACCTCTTCCGATAAATCATCCACCCTTGTACTGGTTGAAACAATTTTAGGATTCCTGACCATAATGAATTGTGGTTCCTCCTTATTCTTAACCTCCTTAAGAAGTTCCTTCCCACTCATGAGAAGTACAGTGTTGCTTATTTCAGGTTTCACCTCCTTATCTTTGATTGGAAGCAACATGTGAGTTATGCCATTCTTCTCTAGGGTGTATGTGTTCTTTCTTCCATCATGAATCACATTTTTGTCATATTGCCACAATCTAACTAGCAATAGATGACAAACATCCATGGGAATGACATCACACAATATCTTATCATTATATCCTGCTATCTTAAATTCAACTAAACATTGTTTAGTGACATTTACCTGATGTCCTTTTGTAGCCATGAAACTCTGTATGGACTTGGATGTTCAATAGTCACCAATTCTAGCTTTTCTACCATATATGTAGAAACAATATTATCTGTGCTACCACTGTCCACAATGACCTTCCATACCCTGTCCTTGGTTTTGCAAGTAGTCCAAAAAATATTGTTCCTTTGCATCGAACTCTCCACCTCTTTCTCTGGTGTTAAGAGAACTTTTCACATCATCAACGATCTTCCGCCTTTAGCATCCTCTGCCTCAACATTCTGCCTCTGTGCTTCGGCAATTTGAGTCTCACCACCTTATTTCTTTATATTTGGACACTAATAAGATTTATGTCCGACCTTTCCACATGTGAATCATTTAACCACTCTACCTCTACCTCTTCATCTACCTATGGTACGAGGAAAAATGTTTCCATCAACATACTGACCTCTCTGTTCGGTATGTTTCCCTCTCTGTGAGATTCCACCTCTCTCAGTTTGAGTCTGAGGTTTCTTCCACTCTTCCTTGGGTTTTTGATTTCTATCCCGGGCAACTAATTTTCCTCTGGCTTGACTTCTTCCTCGACCTCTTTGACCTTGTTTTCGGCTCAACTTCTCTTCAGCTTTTAGAGCCATCTGATAAGCATCTTCCACCGTTCGGATGGTCATCATGCTCATCTCATCCTGAATGTCGTATATCAGACCATTCATGTACCTGAAAACCTTTTCATCATCACTTCCACGATGACCTGCCCTGATGTTTAGCCTGTAAAATTCTTCAGTGTACTCCTTCACTGACATCAGCTTCTGTCTCAAATTCTGCATCCTCTGAAACAGAGTAATTTGGTAATCCCTGGGAATGAATTTTTCCTTCATCTTTGCAACCATCCTATCCCAACTCTTAATCTTCTGCTTTCCTTTGCAGCGTCTGTTAGCTTGTAGTTCATCCCACCACAATGTTGCATGTTCTTTAAGTCTTGTGACAACATGTTTGACTTTTTTGTCTTCCTCGACATCTTCATAGTCAAAATATGTGTCCAGAGCTCTAATCCAGTCTAGAAGCTCTTTAGCATCTAGGTTTCCTTCATATATTAGAATATCCATTTTTACTCTAGCACCCATTCTTGCAACAACCCTAATCAGGCATTCATTTAGTGCATCTTCTGCCGCAACTTCTTCTCCTTCATGTCCAACTTCATATTCACTTTCGGAATCACTGATATCTCCAACACCAGTTGTGCGCCTCTATTTTATTTTCATGTCCACGACTCTGGCACGTAGGTCATGTATATCTCTTTCCATGGCTGGATTTGGCACCTACCTACCCCTTCCTTCTGGCATTTCCCTATCCTTTGGCGGATTGGGTGTTTGTCTGTCTCTTCTTCTCGGCGGCATGGCTGAGATTTTCTTTCTTGCTTTCCTTGTCTGAAGTATACAAATAGAGTCAAGATTTGATACCAACTGATGCAGACCCATCGTCCACTAGGCCGAGATCCACTCAAAAGATCGTTCTTTATCTCCCTTGAGTCAAATCGGCTCTTTAGATTCCCTGTTGGAATCACAAATTATCGATCCACATGTCCTTTTTTGGTAGCTTCCCTGTGTGAACAGCACTAGGCACAATCTCCCCTTCTCTGTGCGACCACAACTCTATGACCAAGGCCTCCCCCAAAAGGTTCTTGTCACAACTTGCTACTCACGAGTTCGTGAGTCGAGGCTCCCGACTCTCCCTTTCCAATCTCATGATATCCAAAATCGTGAAATGATTATAGCTCCTTCTCTTGTCAACACCCTCCACATGTGACCACTAGTTAAGCTTAACACTAGCTCTTCTCGCTACTCGCCACTTTGCAAGCTGTGGCATCCAACCTTGGCACCTTCCTTTCACGAAACCCCGAGAAGTGATGTTAGCTTTCCCTCTCACATTCTCACTACTCACAACTTCGCAAGTCAAAGGGTTGAACTCTCATTCCCTTATCTCACGAATCCCCGAGATGATTGAGGTCAACGGGTGTTGACTCCTTTCACTAGGTGACACATGTCCACCTATCTATTACACAGAGCCACCTTGTGGTTCTACCACGTGTCCCTTGTTCCCAGTTTCGGCACTTCACGACTTCGCTTCCCAAAGCGCTACCTCCTTTGTATCTCGACACCCGAGGTGTCGAGATATCGAACTCCTCGCTACTCCTTATCGCAACTCGCGACTTCGGGACTTTCAGGACAAAAGTCTCAACTTCCTATCCGTCAATATGCTGAAATGCAGAAATTCTGACATGTCGTCAACGCAGGTCCCACAATGGAACTTCCTGCCTTTTTCGAGTTTCGGAGTTTGCGACTTCGCGAATCCTGATGCTAAGCTTCTGGCTCTTCAACCCACGAAACCCCCGAATATGTGATAGGCACGATGAGACTCTGATCCAATGGTCCTCCCTTGACCTGGATCCTAAGGCTGTCCTAGCTCCTCGCGATTTTACCACTCGCGACTTGGAGACACAATATTTGGTCTCTCACCTTGCGAACCTCTGAGTTCACGAGATCCCTTGATCTCTTCCACCTACCCTCCTCCGATGGACGGCTGCAATTCTCTCGCGACTTCACCGCTCATGAATCTTGATGCAAAGGTTTTAAACCTTCAACTCGTGAATCCACGAAATGAGATTATGTGAGTTATCCAATGGGCCTTGTTGGCTCAGATCCTACGGCCCGATTTCTTCTGAGATTTACACTTTAGAAAATATTTTCCATAACTCCCCTGCTCCTCTACAAGATCTGATTACTCTCGGGACTTCAGGAATTCTCCCCGGAGAATTACGATCGTCAAATTCCTCATTGACGATTCCTGCGAAATGAACAAAGTGTTCTTTCATGAAACTTATCCACCTGCAAAACAACATCGTTGTGCCTTCTTACTGTTGGTCACTATAATTGCTTAATTAATTTCAAACAACCAAGTGAAACATAAATTATCAACCCAGGGAAGTCTTTTGTTTCAAAGATAGCTGCGCACTATATATGCTCA
>JZKD02S1040741.1:182307-215734 GCA_000966675.3 Picea glauca | reverse complement strand
TGTATACCTTGAGGTGATCAGATGAAGTGATAATATGGGTCTAAATATAGGTGATGAAGGGTATAACAATGGCAAAAAGTATGAGTAAAAGGGTACAATATGTGGTCTCAACACTTACAACACTTCAAGGCACTAGCCCTCTTGAGTTTCTCTTCGACAACTTCGAAGACTCTATCCCTCTTGATCTTTCTCCACAACTCGAGTCTTCAATAAGACTCATGCATGCACTCCTTGCGGAAATTATTCAAATACTTCCAATTATTTGAACCTCTTCGACTCTATGCACTCTTTGCAACAACAGTCCTTCAACAACTCCCTTAGGTTGTAACTCTGAGACTTCACTCAGCCTGTGCACTCCTTGCACGACTCATGTGCTTAACTTTCACTTCTGTGAGAATGAGAACAATGCTATCCCTCCTGAGCTTTTAGAGGTGAACTCTGACTTCTGTCAACGCACACTTTGCGGACAATTTCACTGCACTCCTTGCAGGAAAACTCTTGCTCAGACAGAGAAACAATTGAAACTCATTCTTTACTCTCCCTCTCTTCAGATTTAAGACATTTAACATGAAATCCTACATTCACACATCAAAGCAAATGTATAACAGAAAGAGTAAAACAATCATGAGCATAACAGTCAATCGTGCATACACAGAAAGTATTTTAACACCATGAGTCTGAATCAAGCTTCATATACTAATCTCAGAACTTCTGTACATGGGTTCTTCTACACAGCTTTATGTTTCTTCTTCTCTATGCTCTCTTGATTGATTATGCTGCTAATGTTACAATGATACAAGTGAGGGTGTCTATATCTGTTTTCCCTCCGGCTCCTAAAACTGTCTAATCTAAGAATTTAAAGCTACCTACTTACATTTACTAGCATAAATGCCTCTTAATCCTTCAGACGAGAGCAGGACGCTCAAGGTCTGATTACAACCTACAAGTATGCCCTTTCTTAATTGTTTCATTTATGTTTGGTGTATCAAACTTCAAAACATTTCAAACAATTCATCATGTGCCAAAATGCATTGGTGTTTGTCCCCTCGCTCGCTTGTTGTTGGCAATGCTCCTGCATCAATCCTTCCAAGTCCATTTTTGGTGTTACCGAGGGAAATATCCATGGAAACATTGTCTCCGATTTAGGAATAAGCATTGATCCTAAAAGGATTGCTTCTATCCTTAATATCCCTACTCCCACTTCCAAGAAGGAGGTTCACGCTTTTATGGGGGTTATTAACTTTGTTCATAGGCTTGTTCCATATTTTGTTGTGATGGTCAAACCAATTCATAATATTCTTAAGAAAGATCGTTATTTTTCTTGGACAAATAATGTCAAAAATGCTTTTGAAAGGATTAAGAAAGAAATCAGTTCTGCACCGGTTTTGGTAAAGGAATTCACGATATATACTAATGCCACCGATGAAGCAGTTTAGGTTGTCCTCATGCAAAATGATGACCAAGGAAATGAAAAACCAGTGGCTTACATGAGTCAAAGTTGATCTGATGATGAATTTAAATATTATTTTATTGAGAAACATGCTTTCTCTATTGTTAAAGTTGTTGAAAAGTTTCACCACTTCATCTTAGGTAAGCATACATTGGTAAAATTCCCTTTACCTGCTGTCAAGTTTTTGCTCTGATAGACTTGTCTTTCAGGGAAGCTTGCACATTAGATTGCCAAGATCCAGGAGCATGATTTGAATGTCATTGTTTCTACCACTATCAAGGGATGTGACTTACCCCTTCACTTAGCTCAACATGCTGAGAATAATGAAGAAATTGATGAAGAGGATAGTTCCCTATCAACTCTCTTTTACATTGATAACCAGATCCTCCCGGTGTCTGAACATCCTTGGTACAAACATTTAATTTACTAATTACATAACCAAATATGTCTATACAATTTAGACACTCATCAGAGGATAATGATCTATCTTGAATCCGCAAGATACATCATTATAAGAGACTTCTTGTTTCAAAGGTATGCTGATGGTGTGTTGCTTCGATGTGTAAACAATGAAGATGCACACAAACTATTGCAAGAAACTCATGGCTCTTCAAATTCTGTCATTCATGTAGGAGGTCATTTTTCTGCTAAAACCATTGCCTTCAAGATTATTAGAAAAGGATACTATTGGCCTTCAATATTTCATGACTCTTATATTTTTTCAAGATCTTGTGACAAGTGCTAAAACTTTTCTAGGAAAGAATGCCTTTCAACCATGCCATTACAACCTGTCCTACTAGAATTTCCCTTTTCAAAGTGGGGATTGGATTTTATTGGTCCTATTAATCCTCCATCTTCAGCTGGACAGGTTTTGATTTTGACATCCATAGAATATTTTACAAAATGGGATGAAGCTGTCCCACTTAAGCATTCAACATATGATTAGGTAATTTCTGTCCTTGAGAATAATGTTTTTTCCAGGTTTGGTCTTCCATTGGAAATTATTATAGATAGACAATGGTATCACTTTCATTTATGCTAAGATGACCCAATTTTTAGCTAAGTTGGGGGTTGAAAATTTCACCTCATCATCATATTATCCCCAAGGAAATGGGCAGTCTGAGTCTACCAACAAAACTCTGGTAAGAATCATAAAAAATCTCATCAAAGATAAGCCTCTTCAATGGAACACTCTCCTAACTTACATCCTTTGGGAATATTGAACTACCACCAAGGTAAGCACTGGTTGCACCCTTTTTCATCTTGTCTATGGTCAAGAAGCCCTCTTTCCTACTGAGATGGAAATTTCTTCCTTAAGGTTGATGCTATAGATCAAAGAATTAAATGCTTATGATATTTCACAAAGGATAAATGTTGTTGGCATAGGGTCAGACCCAGGGTTCATCTCTAATAGCACACCAACAAGCTCTAACTACTGGCCCTTTCAACAACACCTATGAAGTAGATGCAGTCTCACCCGAAGTAACTATAGGGGGTTGCAGGACACAGGTGTCTACAACTAGAGGAAATACAAAGTGGATCCAATACAAGAACAACACAACATCTAGATGTCATTTACCAGCTTATACTTACTTCAAACAATCATATGTCATATCTAACATACTAATGCATCATCAAAGTAAGAGAAGTAAAGAACACAACATCAATCACACACAACACAAGATATACGTGGTTCACCCTCTCCCTAGGGATACATCCACAAAACTGTGCTTTATAATATATTAGGTGAAAGCTTACAGTTCTATCTGGGCTCTTAGCTATCAAATATTCTCTCTTTCTCCCTTCTCTCTATATCCCTTCCCTTCACACCCAGCTACAGGGTTGATCTTCACAACCAGCTAAAGATCTTACAATACATAATGCTCTCCCTCTCAACAATTCTCTCTTTCTCTCAGAGACACTGATAATAACCAATGGTTTTTTTCTCACAATCGCAAACCCAATAAAGAACCCCTCTTCTCCCCTCTAGGTTCTTATTTATACATTACAATAGCTCACCGACAAACTTAGGCCAAAACCTAGGTGTCAAAACCCTAGTTACCAAAACCCTAGGTCAAGCTGACCCGCGTTTTCCAGACTTTGCCAACTTGTCTTTCCTTTCTTCCCGCAAGGTGATCCAAAGAATCCAACGGTGGATTTTTTCTCTTGCTGAGTTTTCCATGATCCATCTTTCTTGTCGATCTGGCATCCTCGATCTTCTCATCCAATGACTTGATTTCTCTTACTTCGCTCCGTCATTTCTACTCTTTTGCTCACTTCAACCTAGTATCAGTCACGGTGTCTTCCACACAGTTTTCATTTCATCTTTTCTTCCTTGATATTCACTTACTTCCATAACCAAGGGCCAACAGGGCCCCCAACAACCACTTGTGACTTGTCCCAAGGCACTTCAGATCTGATCCTTGTGTTTTTCTTCAACTTTCGACTGCACAAAGCATCTTGTGATTTCTGCTCTATCCTCCCCCACTATGTGTAGACTGTATTTTATGTGTCTGGTACCCAGTTTCAACTTCACCTGGTACCTGGACCCTTCTTCTTATGTTTCTACTGTGATCTATGAGGCAACTGGTTGTCATTATACAATTTCAACCGGCTCCCATTCACCAGACCTTCCTTCCATTCCCCATTCAAAGTCTTCAACTGCGCAACTCCTCCTTCCATGACATAGAAAACCTCATATGGCCCTAGAAAATGTGTTATGAACTTCCCTGGATGCTTCATGAATTTGTTGTCATATACCAATACCAGATCTCTTTGATTAAACACTTTCTTCTTGATGTGTCTGTCATGGTAGGCCTTTTCTCTTTCCTTCTACACCTGCTGATGGAATCCTGCAATAAATTTGTCTTCCTCTAGTTCGACCAACTTCGTGAGCCTCTCTTGAACAATGCCAATATCATCCATATCCGTAAAGGCTGCGATTCTCAGACTAGGAACCAAATATTCCATTGGTACAACTGCTTCTAGGTCGTATGCCAACTTAAAGGGGGTCTGCATTGTCAACTTCTTGAAAGTGGTTCTATAGGCCCATAACACTGCTAGTACTCTCAAATCCTAGTCATCCATGTTCACACTGTAAATATTCATCAACGTTATCTCCAAGATATTATTGAATGCTTCAACTCTCCCATTCGCTTGTGGATGGTAGGGTGTTCTCTTCTGATGATGAATTGCAAATTCACTCAGTCAATGCTTCAATGTTCTTATTAATAAAATGTGTTCCTTGATCACTCATAAGGATCTTTGGGCATCCAAACCTGGTTATAATGTCATCGAATATGAATCACGTAGTTGTAGTTGCACTACAATCCCTGAATTCTCTTGCTTTGACCCATCTGGTCAAGTACTCTATCACAGTGATTATGTACATTTCTCCTGTGTGCTTTCCTAGTGGGTTTATAGGTCCCATGAAGTCAATGGCCCATTTCTCAAATGATTGTAAGGTTATCTGGGGTGTTAATGGAATCTCATATTTTCTGGAAGGTTTCCCAACTTGTTGGCATACATCACAGGATTTGTAGTAGTCCTTGGCATCTTTGTGTAAAGTGGCCCACCAGAGGCCAGCTCTAAGAACCTTTTGCGTTGTTTCTTTTCCTGCGTAGTGCCCTCCTGCAATGCCTTCATGAGATTCTGCTAAAATCAATGGTGTTTCATCTTCCATGACACATCTCCTCAGGATCTTATCAGGTCCCATCTTGTATAGCTTTCCAACTATAAGTGAAAAGTCTGTAGTATGAACAACTAGTTGTTTCTTCTGAGTGACTGTATATTTCAGAGGTTCCATTCCTATTGACAGGAACTGGACTATTTCAGCGAAGTGATCATCAACCTTTCTAATGGCCAACAATTGTGCATCTAGTAGTGTATCATCCAAACTAGTAGGTTCCTCTCCATGTTCCAACCTCGACAAGTGGTCAGGACCTTTGTTCATTATCCATGGCTTGACCACGATATCAAAATTATATTCCATAAATAGCATAAGCCATTTTTATATTCTTCCCCCCAACACTAGCTTGTTGACTAGGTATTTCAGTGTGGAGTGGTCAGTAAACATGTTAAAGTGGCATCCCAACAAGTAGTGGCGAAACGTTTGCAACACATACACCATGGATAACCCTTCTCTCTCAGTAGTGGTGTAATTGATTTCAACTATAGATAATTTCCTGCTAGAAATGGTTAGCGGGTGGTTAATGTCTCCTGCTCTCGGTTGTGATAACACTTCTCCTAATGAAATAGAGGGTGCATCGACATGCACATGAAATTCCTTGCTCCAATCTAGGAAAACCAGAATAAGCGCAATAACAATATTTCTTCAAAATATTTTCCATGGGTGTTGTGATCTGTGCATAGCCTTTAACAAACTTCATGTAGTATCCAATATGTCCTAGGGTAGTGCACAACTATATAAATGACGTAGGAGGGGGTAAATCGACTATAATGGCAATCTTAGATGGATCTACCAACAATCCCTACTTACACACAATATGGCCTAAAAACACTCCAAAGGGTGAAAAGAAGATGCACTTCTTCAGGTTTAGGGAAATTTGACATTGCCTGCAGTTATCCAACATTAGTATTAAACATTCAATATGATTTTGCAATAAGCTAAAAACAGTCCAATCATCAAAATATGCTTCTAGAAATTTATGTAAAAACTCTTTGAATGCTTCGACCACCACCCTAGAAAAGATAATTGGTGCATTCTTCAATCCAAACGACATTATTGTATACTGGTAGTATCCCCATTCTGTGGAAAAGGTGGTCTTATAGCAATCTTCCTTGGCAATCCTGATCTGATGGTATCCTGAAAATCCATCTGTGAAGGAGTAGACCTCCCGTCTTCCCACATTGTCTAGCACTTAGTTAGTAAATGGTGTAGGGAATGGGTCATGCAAACATACATCATTCAACTCCCTGAGATCTACACAGATCTTGATCTCTCCGGTATTCCTATCATGCACCACCATATGGATAATCCATTCTGACTCTTCAACAAGTTCGATGATTTCTGCTTCCAACATTCTATCAATCTCAATCTTGACTTTCTCCTTATACCTAGGGTTCAATCTGTATGGTCTCTTCTTGACTGACCTTGCATCTAGTTTCAAGGGGATCTTCATCTCTCCCATGGGCCCTTTAATTCCCTTCATATCAATGAACTTGGTTGGAAACAAGTCCTGGTATTCATGTAGTAGTTATGTGATCTTGTCAATAGTGGCAACATCCCAATAATCTCCAACATTTGCAAGCTTCAGTGTTTTCTCTGTTCCAATGTTGACTTTCTTGATTTTAACTAACTGTCCAATAAAAGGTAGTTCAACTCCTGGTCCTTCTATGTCTCTCTGTCCTTCTATTTTTGTGATGTTCACATTCCTAAGATCATCATCTTCATCTGCATTGATGTTGTAACAACCTTGCAATTTCTGAAGAGGCGCAGTCCATTCATCCTCTTCTTTCTCAACAGAGAATCTAGGTGCCTCCTCAAAGACTCGATGTTTTACAATCTGTAATGCTTGATCCAATTTAGGGTATTTGATTTCAACTAAGAAGGTAGTTACAAAGTTATGAGTCATACCTTCCCAATCTACAGTGAAGAGGCATAGTTCTGCTGGAAGATACCAATTGATAGGTGTTGTATACAAAGTGTTAATGAATTTATGCACCCACCACTCTTGAGGAAGGATGGTCCAGGCCTCCTCACAACTTCACACGTGGTCCTTCAAACATCTTCTACCTGTGTATCTAACTTCACATTTTTCTAGTTGTTCTAAAAAGCATGTTGCCATCAAAGTGCGACATTGCACCCAATTTGTGATGTTCTTTTTGTGTGTTCCCCACCATCTTGCTGTAGTTTCTTTTAGGTCCTCATCCAGTGCTAACAAACTTTGTTGTACTGGTACAACTTGTTCAAATTCCAACAAGAAAGCTTCTAAACGATTGATACCATCAAAGGTGGGAAATTTACTTACTTATGTTCCAATCCAGTGAACTTCCCTAGTCAGTCTAGGACATCTCCGTGTAGCTACTTCATACATTTTGTTTTGCCAGTTATCCAATGCTTCCTCCAATTCTGATGAACATGCATTCTCAATTCACCAGCTTAAGTTCCCATCTGCTGTAGGATTAATGTAATCCTGCTGTCTAGCTATTAATTTGTATATGTTTTCTAGTTCATATGCCCAGTATTCTTCTCTGATGGGCTCGATATACTTGCGACCTTCATCAAGATCCAAAGGTGAAATGACCCTAAGGCCATCTAGTTCAAACATCATTCTTCTTTTCTTTAAATCAACCACAGTGGAATTATTGAAATCCCAATCAATTCCTAACAACGCAGGATAAGGACAACTATCATCAACTATCTCAATCACCTCGAAGTTTGCAAACATCCTTACTTCATCGATGTCCACTGAGACATGATCTAGTCTCCCAAAGGGGATAACAGCCTGCTAATTAGCCATCCTGAGCCTAATAGGGGAATAAATAAGCTTAGGATTTCCCATCAGTGCCCAGGTCTTCTTTGTCATGACATTGACTTCTGAACCTAAGTCGAGGACCACGTAGTCTATATGATACTCTCTAATTTGAGCATTTAGGTGTAGTTCCTTATTCGTCCTTCTCTTTTTAGAAACTTGGTGTACTTCTATATTCAACAAGGGATCTATCTTTCCTAGCACATATTGTCTGATTAAATTTTTTATCTCTTGTACAATGCTTTCAACTTTTATCAAGTTATTGTAGGTACACAAGAATTCCATGAGCTTTCTTACCTATTTTCTTTCTCCCGACGGAGCATACTGATCGAATGCCAAAGGCATTCCACATTATCTTACTTATGTTCATGTCTTTGATGAATATCCCTTATCTTTTCAAAATTCTTTTCTTGCCTCCTTAAATATTTTCTTTTCGTTCCTTGCATCAAACACTTGTGTCTTCTTTGCAAATTTTCTAACCCCTGATTCTTCTGTAGTCTTTCCTGGGGTCACTCTATCTTCTCCTATAACAATGCCTCCTCTAGTGATTATAGAGATTCTGGGATCCCCTCCATGAGGTTCCGCTGAGATTAGTTTTACTTTTTGGTTTCCTCCTCGTCTTTCCTGAAGTTTAGCTAATAGCGCAAGACATTCTTCAATGATATGTTCAAATCAGTTGCAGTAACTGCAAGTGGTACAAGGGTTCTAACAATCCCTTACCAAATTTCCCGACTGTGCGTAGTTTTAACAAATGATCTGACCTCAACCTCACCCATTCCTCCTGCCCTTCCTCTTCCTCTGAATCCACCACGAGGGTTGAAGTTTCCTCTTCCTGGAGAGTTATACTGCATAGTGTTTCCTTCTTGATATACTTCACCTTGAATTTTGTATATATCTCTTGACCTTTCATGCATGAGGTCATAATTCCTACAGTCCCTATCATCATGCCCCACCGACTTGTAGAATGTGCAATATATATTTGTGGGTGTCTGGACATATTTTTTCAAATAGTAACATTCACCAGGGCGATGTTGATTTCTACATACCTCGCACCAGGGTAGGTTAACCTGCTTCAAGGGGCTCGGAGCTCCAGAAGCCAAGTACTCATGAGATAGGGGATAGTGCTCCTTGTCATGGCCTTCTGATTTGAATCTAATGCACCATATATCTTCTCTTTTTTCGTTTCCCTTATCTTTATTCATATCTTCAACCTGCAGGGACAAGCTAGTTAACTGACTTAGAATTTGACTCATACCTAAGTTGGATTCTCCCATAGGGGCTGATTCTAGTTTCATGGAAATATCCAATGCCTTAGCCTGTGAAGTGATCTTCTGTTGCATCAGAGGGACTTTGATGTGTGGTAAAAGGGAAGAAATGAACCATTCCTTGTTCTTCTCGTCTGGGATCTAAAAACTCAATCGGCTTGTCAAGGTCTTGAACCTCTGATCAAACTCCCAAATAGGTTCAACTACTCTCTTCTTGATTTATTTCAGTTCTGTAATGCATTTGAATCTGACTTGGGTTTCTTGAATTCTGCACTTAATGCATTCTTGATCTGATTTAGTGGTTTAGGCTGTGAAATTCCTTTAACAAACTTCATGTACTAGCTCAGTGCACGGTCTCTTAGGGTTGTACTAAAATCAGTTCTCTTAACTGCCTTGTCGGTGATTTGTTTAATACTCTATACAACTTTGCATAGGAACCACTGTTGATCATGGTCTTCAGACCTATCTCCCCGAAAGATAGGGAGCGTCATATCATCTGCAATAGATCTACCTAGGTTTCCTAACTGAGTATGTGCTAGATTGCTAGTAACAGTGCTCTGAGTGCTCTGCTGACTCTGACTACTCTTATTTATTAATGCTGCTAAAACAAAAGGGGGAGCAATAATACTTACTTCAACAATTTGTGTGGTGCCTGAAGTTTCTGATTCTTCTCGGTGAGGTTATTCATTTTTCCCTTCCTCTACCTTAGCGGACTTTGAATGTTCCTCGTTCACTATCTCTTCTTCTTCTCCACTGTAAAACCCTTCATCCTGTACTAGTGGTTTGTGGTTTTGTTCAAACAAGTTTACCAGAGAGACCTCTCTGAAGATCCTTCCACTGCGTGTATGTCCCACCTTTGCGTCGTTGTCGCTGTCTGAATTCTTGAACATTATCTTTTTCAATCAAACCATCTACTGTACCTTCAAGATGTTCTTCTCATGTAATAGCATCTTGATCTTCAACTTTAAGAAGTGTAAAAATTTTCCTCTCAGTCCCTTAAAGAAATACTTCTCTATTTGGCTATACGACTCAACATTGTTGACAAAAAAATCAGTTATGTACCCTCCAATAGTGATATCAAACCAACGGTATATTTCCCTTGACACGATGTTATCAACTCTTTTGACCTTCTTGATTAGTGTCGACATCCAAACCAAAGGTGGTCTAGATCTGACCTCAAACTGGGTATCTGCTAATCTGGCTAACCACTCGTATAGATCCTGATGAATTCCCCCAAATAAAATCTCATGTATATCAGTAAATATATACATTCCCAACCAATCCTCTGTACTAAGCTTAGGGTTCTTGTTATGGGCTTCTGCGAAGTCCTTTTCTTGTTCTTCTATCCACTTTTGAATCTCTATCTTCGATGGAAACCACCTTGACATTCCCTCAAGAAGATCTCGGTCCCAACAATAGAACCATTTGTTGGCATAGGGGAAGACCCAGGGTTCAAATATAATAGAGCACCAACAAGCCCTAACTACTGGCCCTTTTAGAAACACCTATGAAGAAAATGCAGTCTCACCCGAAATAGCTATAGGGGGTTGTAGGACACATGCATCTACAACTAGAGGAAATACAAAGTGGATCCAATACCAGAACAACATAGCATCTAGATTTCATTTACCATCTTAGACTTACTTCGCACAGTCATATGTCAGATCTAACATACTAATGCATCATCAAAGTAAGAGAAGTAAAGAACACAACATCAATCACACACAACACAAGATATATGTGGTTCACCCTCTCCCTAGGGCTACGTCCACATAACTGTTCTTTACAATATATTAGGTGAAATCTTATAGTTCTATCTACGCTCTTAGCTAGAAGATATTCTCTCTTTCTCCCTTCTCTTTATCTCCCTTCCCTGTGCACCCAGCTGTAGGGTTGATCTTCGCACCCAGCTAAAGATCTTACAATACATAATGCTCTCCCTCTCATCAATTCTCTCTCTCTCTCTCTCTCAGATACACTGATAATAACCAATGCCTTTTCTCTCATAATCGCGAACCCAATAACGAACCCCTCTTCTCCCCTCTAGGTTCTTATTTATACATTACAATAGCTCACCAACAACCTTAGACCAAAACCTAGGTGTCAAAACCCTAGATACCAAAACCCTAGGCGTCTAAAACCCTAAGTCAACTTGACCCACATTTTCTATACTTCGCCAGTCTGTCTTTCCTTTCTTCCCGCGAGGTGCTCCAAAGAATCCAATGGTGGATTTTTCCTCTTGCTACGTTGTCCATGATCCATCTTTCTTGTTGATCTAACATCTTTTATCTTCTCGTCCAATGGCTTTCTTTCTCTTACTTCGCTCCATCTTTTCTGCTCTTTTGCTCACTTCGACCCAGTATCAATCACTGTGTCTTCTGCGCAGTTCGCATTTCATATTTTCTTCCTTGATCTTCGGTTACTTCCATAACCAAGGGCCAACAAAAACACTCCCATCTTTGGAAGAGGAAAGGATGTTTTCTTTGGATAATATTAAAAGGAGACATCAAACTTTTAAGAAATATTTCAACAAGAGTGTCAAGTATGGAAAATTTAAAGTCAATAAAAAAGTATTGCTATGGGATTCAGCTCACGTTGATAGGGGAACACATTCAAAATTTCAAAAATTATGGTTGTGTCCTTTCAAAATTTCTTTTTTCCTCGATACTAACTCTTACATTCTAAAGGATTTACAGGAGCTATTGTTTTCCTATAGCACTAATAGTTCTCACCTGAAACATTATGTGGGACCAACGTGAAAGGTTCTAATGCTATTTGGTTATTCTGTATACTAGTAGTCTACCTCTGCTTTCAGTTTTTCACTATTTTATTTTCTTCTTTACAGTAGTTTGACTTCAACTTTATGTTTTTAAAGTTTTCTTGTTGCTTTTTCATTTCTGTCATTTTATTCCTGTTGTTTTAATTTTTGCAATTTTATTCTGCCATGATTTTGTTGCTTACCATCTTTTAGTTGATTTGGTAAAAAATAAGATGTTGGATCAATTCTTCCATAGTGACACTCCTGCAAGGCATTGTTAGTCAATAAAAAGCAAGCTTACACAACTATTATGATGTTTCCCCTGAAAGCACCCTTGAATTTGTTATTTGCTTCCACTGTGTCCAAAACATTTTGGGTTATCTCTCTCTTCTTCTTTCCTTTCCTTCATTCATTTGAGAATTGAGAGATAAAGTCCATAAATTTTCTCCTTCAACTTAAGATCTGATTCTGGTTGAACGATTATGCACGCAGTGGTAAAACCCCTCATACTTAACACTTTTCATGAGTTATTCCTAAATTCTTGGTCATTTTTCCATTAAATCCACTCACTTCCCCCTGTTGCATAATATTCCTGGCTATATCTTCTTGACCTGTGAAACTATGAGTTATGAGTTCAAATATGTTGAAAAAAAATTTCCCTCTGAAGTCGCCAGTTTCTTGACGATTAAAATCGTAATGAGGTTTTTTCCCGCAAAGTATTTCTAAATCCTATTATTATAAGCTAACAAGATATATAATACTAGTAGGTGGGACCCCCTTGTAGATTGGGAGATCAGATCTGGTTATTTTTTTTTATGTTATGCTATTGTTCGACACTGCTTACAGGGTTCTACATGATTTATAAAATCTTGGTTTTATTGGCGATGGATAAGGCCTATTATGTGTTGGTTCTAATTGCGATAGATAGATGATGGATAAAACATGTTATGTGTTGTTTATGTTTTTCTATGCTCTAATTTCATGTTACGATGGTCTATGTTATCCATTGTTACCCTTGCTATCTATTCTTGGATTCATTACTATGACACCTGCACAAGAAACATGTTAGTAACATCAAATAAGTGCAATTGAAAAGGAATAAGAACAATTGAAAGGAATAGGAGCAATTGGAAAGAAATAAAGCAATATGAACAAAATCCACAAGAGAGGAACTATGCTACTATGTTATACGATGTTGCACCATGCATTTGGAGTTAAGGGGAATGGTGTTAATCTAAACTAACGATGTAAATGGCTATGCAATATATTGATTCATGTGAAGGAACGTTTGATATGCGTTAAGGTATGTTTAGAAATGGTTAATATGGTGGCACGTTTTGGATGTTGGTTTCAATGCATTGTTTAATTGAATGAATTAATGAAATGGTTGGTTGGTGTGTACTAAGTGATTGAATAAGTAAGGGATGGAAGTGACATGCATTTACTACATGTCACTCCATAACCCTCCCATTGGTTGTCACCCTAGCTTGGCTATTGTTCAATTGTGTTATGTTGTGGTTAATCTCTGATTTTCTGGAAAAGGGAGAACCGATCGACCAAGCTCGCATTTTAAGGATTTTGGTTACAAGCATGTCTTTTTCACCATCCATGAACCCACTCTGTTTATGATATAGATATTGGCTCGGTGATGTATGGTTTTGTGATTTCTTGAGACTGACAACTATGTAAACTTGTGATATTTCTCCGAAATGGATGTTCTGTGTGGTTTTCATTGTAATGATGGTTGAATTCACAGGTTCACTGATTTTTCTAATTATTAGTAGCCATGAAGGCTCTCTATCATCCTTATTGGTTTGGGGTGAAGGGTATCATTTAGTCCCAATTTGTTGTTTTTCCCCTCACCATACCCAATCATTTTTTTTTTAAGGGGTTGCTGAGTTTGAACCACCTTATGTCACTGCGCATCGTTTCGCCTGGGTATGGGTTCGTTCATGCTACTGATGGTTGTGCATTGGGTTATATTGCTTTTTATTGTCTCTGTTTTATCTCATCATGGTTAATTTATTGAATGGGAAAACCATGAGGGTTATACCCTACGTGTTCTCAGTGTTATTACAAGACCAAAATGAAGCCTTGCTCCTTTTTTCATCGTCTCTCCTATCTCACCCTGTCTGCGAGATTATTGGTGGTATACCCTGTGTGTTCATTGTATGGTCTCAGAGGGTCTTATCCACTATTGGGGGTCGATTCCAATTCCCATCTGTTGGTCCACAGAGTGAACCCTTGATTACCCAAAGCCCGACTTTTGATAAATGAATCTCGTTATATCATGTCGCGTACATTGTTGATTGTTATGAGTTGGTGGTGTATCGTCAACAATGTTTGATTGTTGGCTGGTCTCTGTTGATTATGTTGACAGTGGTTTTGGTTAATTGGTTGATTGGAGAAATGGGATTGAATATAAGGTCGTTTCCTATGATATTGTAATTATTGAATTGTTAACCCAACATTACTTTATAATTGATTAAGTCACAACGATGCTTCATGCGTGATGTGTTTGTATGTGTGGGATTCCTACAACATGTTGGGTTGAGATGATAGTGCCATGACTATGTGTTTAAAATTTCCAAATGAGAGTATTGCAATCATGATAGTTTTGGCGTGGCTATCCATTGTATATTCTTTGGATATTACTTGATTGCACCATCAGAAATGGTCACGGGTTTTTAAACAATATCGTTTTGTTGCAATTTAATTGATTTGACAAATGGGGTTAGGCATATTTCCGTTGTCTCCCTTTATTAGATTGATAGATCAGCGTGGTTGAAGGTTATATTCAAATTAATTGAACATGTGCAGTCACAAAAATGCTCTTGTGTTTTGTTGAATGGTCTGTGTATCCTACAACATTGTATAAGTTGAAAGGGTGATTATTGTGCGTTTAAATGGAAAGTCAGGATATATTGAGGATTGTGTTTTGACTGTCCATTATGTGTGGTTGATGGATATCATGCATTTGGACACAGATTCTATGACAATATGGTCTCATTACAACTTAATTATTAAATGAACTTGAGGAATGGAATCAGGTGTGATTTTAGTGTCCGTGTTTGAATTGAAGAAATGATTCATGGACAATGGTTGATGTTTTGATAGAACATATTGGAACAAGTGATTGTGTGTTCATTTATATATTTTTTTAAATATTAACTGTTATAATTGGGAAGAAACAAAACTCTTACAGGTTGTTGTGGAAGGCATATTGTCTTGTTTTGTTGACACTATGTAAATGATTTAATTGTGAACAATGAACAAGTAATACACAAAATTGATTGAGTTATACATAGTGGTTGTTAAATTGAGAATAGTGATTATTTGGTTGGTATTGGACCTTTTGCGTTTGATGTAGAATGGTTATGGATTACTTAATTAATTTTATGAACGATATATGTTCTCCTCCCTACCATTTTCTCACTTTTCACTAATTACAATCCCCCCACCTTCCAATATTCATTTTTCATTCACTTCCCTATAATTTAATTAAAGTTAAGAGGAATTTTGTATGGTAACAGTTTGAAATCATAGTTTCTTAGATGGATTACAGTGACATGCTTTTTGGTTTACGTTATAGTTGATTGTTTTTGTCTATGAGAAGTAACCATGATTATTTCCCCCTCATTTTAACATTTTTCGCTCAATACAAGCCCCTCTCATATCCCATAACATTTTTTCACCCCCCTGCTCATTGACAACGGTTAAACAATTTGTATGGATTGGATTGCATGAGTCTAATATGTTGTTGAGCCAAAAATATATTTCATATTTTGAAAGAGTTGTCATGTATGGTTGTTAAAGAAACTATTTTCTAATCAATTATGCATATATGAATGAGCTCTTCAAACAAAAGGCTCAAAATCGAGGCCCACCATGCTCCTGTCAAAGGGAAAGCTACTTCTTCCCCTTCCTCACCTTCAATTGATTCTGATAAATCTGTGTCCTCCCACATGCATTGGAGGGGTGATTGATCTCATATGATCAACGAGATTAGACCTAAAGGATCCACCCAGCCTAAGGAAAATTTAGAAGGATTAAAAGGTGATAGCAACAACAAGGGAAAGATTGCCTCACAGACTGGAAAATATGGATTTTAAGTTTTATTTATTTATTTATTGTTGAGAACAATTGACTTCAGATTTTCAGACATCATGCTTTTGGATATATTAGTAATATATTTTGGAAATTATTGTAAATATCATTCAGATAAATTGTTAAATATGAATGTGATTATGGGAGTCATAATGAGGGATGTTGTTAAATTAACTAGCTATGTTATGATTGTTAAAAGATAAAGGGAGTCTGAAGGGGTCCCACCTACTAGTTATTATTTATTTAAAACCTTTATTATGATTTATTACTTTTCCCCCTTAACTACAAATTGGTTGATTTATTAGTTAACTTAACTAAGGAAGTAGTTCAACTACTTCAACTAATTCTAATTTTCTTAAATACAAAGGCAAGGGAGAAACAAGAGGAGGGATAGAAGGAGAAGCATACTAAGGTTTTCTCTTTGAGTTTATGTTGAGATAGTTCAGTTTTCATTCATTCCTTAATTTATCACAAGACTAATTCTTTTTTATGATAACAGGGTCTTATTGTAGACAACAAGATTCAGGGTTGAATTACATCATTCATACACTTGTTTTTAATAGGTTTTGATCTATATTTGATAGTCTGTGTAGAATTGTCTATTTGTGAATTAGTTTTCATGAATGACAAAGGATACTATGCAGAGTCGAGTGGGCAAGAATCTGTGGCAAGTTGATCCATCTTTTAGAGTTCATTTTTTTTTTATTTTTTCCAAAGGTCCTTTTGTATGCTCCATCGGGGATGTCTAAGTTTGACTTTAGTCCAAAAATTCTTCATGGAATTTTGTAAAGAGAATGACTCTTTGATGGATTGGAATGAAATAAAGGATTTCTTTATGTCTCATATGTCTTGATTATCATCTTGGTGTCTTTACTTTTGTCTCTACATTTATTTCAACAACTGTTATATTCAAAAAATCATATAAATATTGAATTTTCCAGCAAGCTTTTATTTATAAAAAGACTAGCCTAATCACCTGTAATCAATACTTGTGGGTTAGGATATTATTTTTTATGGCTATAAACATAGGGTGACATTCTAGCCTATTCTTTGTTAGCCAAGCAGAATCCTAAAATGCTTGAGTAAGATCATTTCATATATTTTCCTCAACAATTACATGGACCTACCTTGGCCACGAGATTGAAGGGCATGAAGGATGATCAGTCTAGAGTATCGTGGTGCAGTGACGTCACCTAGAGTGAAATGGAACCAAGTCTAATGTGCCATGTTTCACTCTAATTTGTGCCTATCACATACCCATTTGAAAATTATACATGTCACCCTTGGTCCCTTACACGTATCAGCTGCTGGTACAAGTCCATCCTAGCTGTTGGCGCTAGGAGACACGTGGCCCCAGATGATGCATTTTGAAGGTTTAGTACTCTGGAGGTTTGCGATCATGAGTAACTTGGAACTCCTGAAACACAGAGTTCCAGAGTAAATCAGAGTCTTCGATGCTCTGAGGATGCATGGCGTCAACACTTTGTAGGTTTATCACTCCAGAGGTTTTGCAAGGAGGTGCTTTGGATTCTGCCAAAGACTGGAGGCATGAAGCCATCATGAGCCATTGATCTCATCATAGAATAGGGATCGTTGATCCCTTCATGCCAGTTCAAAACTTCTCCAATTCGGAGTTCAAGAGAATTGGCATGTGGTGAGGGTAGAACGCTCGCAGCCCGAAGCTCCAAAGTGCCAAAAGGCACTTGTGGTATAAGCATTCGGTTAGAGCCCATGGTAATATGTGATGGTCACAGAAGGGAAAAGGGCTAGGCACTGATTTCCAAATCAGAAACTATGGATGGAGGACTCAATTTCTTAAGGAGAACGAAATTTTGATGCCCCATTCCTTAAACAACCAACTAAAGGGTTGGGTGTGTTACATCTGCCTTGGCCTTTTCCCACCTACTTCAACCATCCTGGGATCCCTCAAAACTAGCGGTCCTTGAGGACTATTTCTGAAAAATGGTGGCTTTCTCCCCTTCTGCCTATGCTCCTTCTTAAACTTCCTCTTGTCTTCCCAAGATCTTTGGAAATTAGGATTTCCCTTATGATGATCATATAAACATTTTTCCTTCCTTAAGGTTTCTTCCATAGTTTTAGGATCATCATATTGGATTTTTTCACTGATAAAAGGTGGCATCCCACTCAGATATCTCTGGATGTTGACTGTCTCATCCTTAATGAAAGGGACATACTTCAACAACTCTAGAAATCTCCTTTCATATTCATCTATAGTCATGCTGCCCAATTTAAGTTCAAAGAACTCTTTCATCTTTTTGTCATAGTATCTCTTGGTTAAGTACTTATTTTCAAAATGTTTCTTGAATTCCTTCCATGTGACATCCTTCTCTCTGATGTAATGCAATTGCACAAGCTGATCCCACCACATGGATTCATTTCTTTTCAGCTGATAGATTGCAATTCTTCCTTCTTCATGAGAAGAATAATTATGCACTTTGAAATATTTTCTCATGCCAATTAGCCATGTATCAACCTCTTCATACTTCTGGTGCTCTCCATCAAAAGTAGGAGGTTTTATCTTATTCATTTCTCTTTTTAACTCATACACCTCATACCTCCTATGTTTCCTAACAGGGGATGTACTTGAGCTATTGTGTGCTCTCCTATGGGAATTCTTTTGGGAGTGTTGGTGATGTTTGCTACTACTCCTTGATCTTCTTTCCTCATCAAGGAACCCGTGGCTCCCTGATTGGATGGATTCACTTTCCTTATCCAACTTCTTTTCAATTATTTCTAGGATCTGCACTAGGTTCATATTTAAGTCTTCATGTTGCTCCTTGGATCTCTTAAGAATTTTGTTATCTTCCTGGTGAATTTGGACATACTTTTTCAAATTTTTAATGATTTTCATCATGCTCACATATTTATCTATTTCTTCCCTATGCCCATTGGAAATTGTCCCTTCAACTCCCAAATAGACATCCATTCCTCTAACATCATTCTCCAGACTATAAGCGTCCTATGCCTCCTCCATTGCTTTGCACTATGTAACAATTTGGTTCGGTTCTAACAATTGTTAACTCTGCAAAATGTGCAGTCAACTGAATTTTGTCAGGCTATTAGACTTAATCAATAAATTAAACAATCTGATTCAGCAGAAGAATATTAGACTCCATTTTTCTTTGGGTCTTTAGTCGATCAAGAATCCCCACGGCTCTATGTTTGATCGCTATTCTGTTCTAAAATTTAATTTTGGGCGCTAGCCCCTTTTTCTTCATCCCTTAATTCACATGTGACCACAGTTGTGACCAAGTGCTAATATTTGATAGCTTATCTAGAACCTTGAAAATTCGGGGCTCCAGAGCTTCAGAGGTTTCCCTTTTTCACACATCACAAACATCACAGAACCTTGAATGGGTGATTTCATGGAGGACGGTGGATCTACGGTCCACATTCTATGTTAAGATCTACGGTGGATAGGAGTTTCAGGATTCGACAGTTTCCAATGCACATCACAACAAATATCTTGTAGTGCCGAATTTGCAAACTTGTGAAGTGGGATGGATCAACGGTCCATGGATTCCCAACATACTACGACTAATATTTACTACGAAACTACGGGCTTTGGGAGTTCCAAAATGTCCATACTCTCAATACTTCCAGAGTGCCAAGTCTCCATAATTATGCATTTGTTTCCAAGTATCATTTCCCGATCAACAGTCGAGATTAACTCTGGCCCTCTGGGCTTCGGGGCTTAAGGGATCTGATACTTCAAATCTTTGGGGTTCCGAGACTTCGGAGGATTTATTCCTCCCACTCAATCATGGACAATTTCTTCTGGAGTGTCAAGTCCTTGGACCTTGGGATCTGACTACATGCATCCCTTATGACCACCGATTGAGATTAACTCGGGCCTTTGGGCCTTCGGGAGTTCTTTACTTAATGCTAAATGTAACACCTTTCCTTTGGAGTACCAAGTCTCTGGACTTCACAATCTTGTGCCACACATCTAATAGGGTCAAGTTATCGTGGGATCAGTTTAGTTAAATTCTTTGCCAAGGTTTTAACTACTTTATTTATCCATCAAGGGTCCCTATACCCATGATCGAGAGGAGTTCCAAATGGAGAAATACTAGAGGAGGAGGCATGGGCCAATCAAACGGCTGACACGTGTCACGCTGGAACTGGCATTTCAATATTTGAAAGTACATGACTCACTGCCACATGGCACGCATCCTGTGTGTCCATGTCATCTTGGGTGATGTCAGAAAACCACATCACTTTGGGACTTCAGACTTCAGAAGATTTACTCTTGCACAGTCAAATTCTCCTGAACGCCGAACTCTCGAACAAGCTAATCTTCTGACACACATCCCTTTTGATGAAATGTCCAGATTAACTCCAGACTTCGGGACTTTGAGAGTTTTCACTCTAGCAAACTCCAATTCTCTTGAAGTGTCAAACTTTCAAACTACTATGAGATCTATGAATCACAATCACTTGCGCGCAGATCTTACGGTTGGACTCTATTCCTCACTGCAACGCCTTACTTTCTCTTGACTCAATCTAACGATGTTGATCTGTCTTCGACCGATCCAATGGCCAAGAACTTCTCCCTGAATCTACGATGTAGATCCACTCTGGGACTTCGGAACTTCAGGATTTGACCCCTTTTTTCTCTATAACACATAAACTTTGTCGAAGTCGCGAAGTCCGAAAGTCTTGGAGGTTAACTCTTATGCACCCTTTTTCCATATTTGACAGCTGGAAAAGTTTGTACTTTCTCTTACACAGATATTACGCCCCAATTCAAACCGTCTATCCCAACCCAATGGTTGTTGCGGCTTCTTTATCTAATGCCATTCCATAAACCATTATACCTCCTAAGCTTCTAAACATAGTCCCAAGTGTTCACACGGTGCCTTCCTGACACTCAAGATTTCTCTGACTCCGAATTTTGTCCCTTTCGACAACAATTCACTCTGAAACCTTTGTTTCATTAACCACTTACATGGCCCATCCAGGATTAGTGTTGAAACCATGGCTCTGACACCAATTTGTAACATCCCCAACCACAAACAGGCTGGGCAATGTCACAGATTAAACATCTTTCTTCTTTGAATCCAATTTGTAACCATGGGACTCGAAATAACGCTCATTCTCGAATATACATACATACATACATAGATTAATGCGGAAGTGACAATAACAAATACAAATTCACATATGATTTACATTCTTTTATCACAAAACATAATGCATAGATAACAATAAAATCATGCATAAAAGTATTCACAAGAAAAACCCATAAATATAACAACATATATAGGCAATAATCATCATTATAGCATGTACAAATACACAACATGTAAATGAACAGAGAATTGGTAATTATCTTTTAATTGGAGTACACCAACTGTGTGCAGACCTTCCATGAACCTCCTAGCCTTAGACCATGCTGCTCATCACTCTCAGTAGTGGGTCACCCCTGAGTTGGGACTAAGCTCCACTGGGCAAGTGATTCCTAGGCTAGGTAGGGACAACAAGAAGTTTCATAGTACAATAGTAAGGATTTCCTCCAAGGATCCACTTACACCCACAACTCATAGACTCTCATTCCCCACATGCATGTCCCACCCTAGGAGTGTACACCTTCACTGTCACACAGTTTATCAGCTTCTACACCTCCTTTTCCTTAGGCTTCAACAATAGGCCGAACCAAGAATTCTAAGAGATATGTAGATGCTACTAGAATCCCTCCAGGAGAACTCACTTTCTCAACACACTCTCTCACCTGGAGAGAGTGTCTCACAGGAATGACAACCTGCTTCTTCTATCCACGGTCCTGACAACCCGCTTCTTCACTCCCTCTCCTCAACACACGGGCATGGTGATGGAAACAACCAAAACTAGGCATGGGGAACAATACTAATAGGACAAAACACAGAAAACCCCCAGGGTACAGGTGCAACGAGGGTATCAATTCATCTTTTTGCATAGGTTAGGGGTGTTTAAGGAATTCCACAATGTTATTCTAGGTTTACTGTGTTCTTGCAGGTACGCTGGTCGATCGGGGTAACAGATGGCCAGCCTGGTTCGAAAGGTGAGAATCCTCAGAGAATGGTTAGCATGGTGAGAACATACAAACCCGTGAGAATGGTGAGAATGCCCCCCCATAAATCTGCATGTGTTTTGGATGACGCTTGGCTCTCCAGGATCACTTCCCCCCCTCCCCACTTGGAACTTGTTCCTCTTCCTAAAGGAACTGAGGATAAATTAATATCCTCTTTATATATTTTAGAATAATAATATATTATTCTATTAGGATCTTAAGCTTAGCCATTTTTCCTCAATGTATTAGCCTCCCATACTCTTTCTTCGTGGTTGATATACACACAATTATGTTGTTATATTAATAATATGAATATTTACATGTACAAAAAAGTATCCTGGCATTTAACATCTAGGTCCGGGCCTAATCAACACATAAGCCTGCCATCTTATAAATACTTGGCTCACCAGCCTATAAACATCATTACATTCATAATTACAACCGAGCTCGGCCTTGGGATATTACACCCTCTCAATGAGGGAGACATTCTATATCATGCCAATATTGTCTATGAAGTATACAAACTTCACCCTAGACTCATGACACTTATATATCAGTCTTGGGAGAGATCTCTCTCCCACATGAATCGAGGAGAAAATCCTTTTACGACTCTCCTTTTTATGCCAATTGACTCTCTCTCTGAGATGAGGCTCACTCTAGGTCCGCATGTAATATCATATAGAATATTTATTCTTTATCATTCCTTGTCAAATAACCATGACTAGGACAAATACCACACCAAGATATTTCACCACAAGTACACACCTCTGAGTGAATGTTAGTTTGATGCTAATTGACACATGGAAAATACTTCAAGCACCTCGAGTCCATATTATTTTGTGTCATGATCAAGGAAGAACTACATCTGGGACCATTTATCACAAGTGAAAATTTATGATAAATGTATCCTATCTCCCTTGGTCTGTAGCCCAATATAGGAGAAGTTTTGATTGATGTTGAAACAACAACACTCCCTCTTAACTAGGGAGGTGTTAACACATAAGATTCTATGGGTCAAACAAATTCACCTTAGTTTTGTTCTTTGAGTCATAAAAAGTTTCAAAAAGGTTTTTGTCAGTAATATACCAAGGAAAAAAAACTCCTTCAATTTATGCACAGGTGTTATCATTTGAGATAAATTACCAAAATAAAATTGCTATAGGAGGGTTCCTGCACTTTTGAACGGCTCGAATTCAAGTCAGTTTTTCATGGGTTTTGAGAAATCATTTGTAGTTATTGATGACTCCATTGTGTAGAATACATCATACGATTTCCAACCATACCACTTGTAGCCCAAAAATCCTCTGATGAGGCCTCCAAACACCATCTCAAATACCACGTTGTGTTTTTGCTGAGAGCACGCTGCACTTTTGCAATTTTTGAGTGACTAACTTCAAACATGGATTCACAACAAATGAGAAAGTATTTTTGAAAAATGAAGGACATGTTTGTTCATCACATACCAACTAACAACAACCTCTCTCATTTTTGAAAAACGTGTTATGGTTAGAGAGATATTTCTCTACCTTTGAGCCCTATTTTTGCAGAAAAGTTTGAGAATTTTGGTCAAATTTTGGTATTTTGGGAATTTCATGATGCCCAGAAATGCAATGAGCTCATGCTATGATTTTTCTAAGAGGCTCAAATGGAGGCCAAAATTGCATGGATGGATGAATTTTGATGTGTACATACTAGATATGCCTTTGGTTTTTCATGGAAGTTCCTAATTTTGGAGGAAAACTCAGAAAACACCCCAAATTTCATGTTTTTGCCATTGTTTTTCAACCCATGCTACGCTTATGGAGTAAGCCTGGGGAAATGAAGTTTTGAGTGTCTTACATGTGGTTTTTTGCAAGTTTCAAGGTTCAATTGGTCAGAGGACATCTAGGTATACCTTATCCAACCTTCAGATCAGCAAAAATATGCATAAAATCTATCTCAAAATCTCCTCCAAGTGCACACTATGCTTTTTTCAAAATGCACTACAGAATGTTTTGCAGAAACTTTGTTCTAAGACCGTTGAACTGGTATTTCTGACCAGTTCAATTCTAGGAGTATTTCTAGGTGAACCAGGATGAATTTTCAAAATAAAAAGGAGGTTATTGTCAAGCACAGACCCAAGAACATTAACTTCTTTCATTTTTCACACAGGTGTCACAGATTGGGAGATTCGAAGGAATCTTTGAGCCCTATTTTTTCAGTTTTCATGATTTCCTGATTGACACATGTTTTTGCGACACATATTTCAAATTGATGGAGATTAATTTCAATAAACCGAGAGAGTTTTTTATTTAGAACGAGCTTATATACAAAAACCGTTCTCATATTGTTCACATCTATTGTAGTTTGAGAATTACAAGTGGCATTTTGAGGCCTAGTTTTCAGAATTTCGCCTCCTGAAAAGCAGGAAATCAGTTAGAACGTGTCATTCTCTATTTGTAACTATTTCTATTTTGGGAAAGGGGTTGGTGTTAGAATTGGTGAGCTGTAAAGGACCTATGGTGATATATATTTCATGGTACAAAATTATAGTGGGGTGAGAATAAGCTAGGGGGATGGGGGCTTTGGACCCAGAGGAATTCAGAGAGGTTATCACTGTATTCTTTTCTTCTCTATGTATTTATTTAGACTTAGGATTCCTTATAAATGGATATTAGTTTTTCTTTTCAATTTCTATCTTTATCTGTGTAATAATATTAAATATTTATTGATTTACTCTTCTTCTTATTCATACAATGATTGAGTGATGTTCTTCTTTTTTTGCATTGGTGATATAGAATTTGCTAATACACAGATTTTTACTGTGAGATGATTGTTTTAAAGTGTTGGAAGTATCTATGATATGTTCATATCGTAGTTTTCTTTTCCTCATCCATTTATCAAGTCTATTTTCTGATATAAAGTTTCTAAGGCCACTTTTGTTGAAGGATATAGTTGGGAATGTGTACAGTAGATGAATTTGATTGTCCTTATGGTCAAATCCCTATGAATTTAAAGCTTATCTTTCAAGATTAAATTTGAATTCTTTGCATGTTACCAAGCTCACCTGATTATAGTCTAGGGTGAATCTTGTTGTGATAACATGAGGTATCTTTCCATAGTAGTACACAACTATTATCTAGAGACACGCAGTCTCTTCCAGTGGTACACAACCACCATAATAGAAAAAGGTTTGTCACACATGGAACTCCCATGTGAACTTCTAGAGGCTACTCCCTCTAGAAACACTTAGGGTAAACTTCCCATAGTGTGTTATGTCAAGGTTCAACTCCCTTGACATGTCCTCATGTGCTATCCGCATGGGACATTGGGATATAAGCTCAAATGCACTTATCCCTTCTCGAATAAGTGTCCCACTTATCCCTTCTCGAATAAGTGTCCTCATAGATCAACTCAACTCAATTCACAAAGGAGTACAATTTGGAGAATGTTTTTCACACATGGAACTCCCATGTGGACTTCTAGAGGCTACACCCTCTAGAAACACTAGGGTCAACTCTCATAGTGTGTGATGTCAAGGGTCAAATCCCTTGACACGTCCTCATGTGATCTCCACATGGGATGTGTCCTCATGTGTTCTCCACAAGGTACATTGGGATATAATCCCAAACAAACTTATCCCTTCTCAGATAAGTGTCATCACAAATAAACTCAACTTAGTCATAGATGGAAAATGTCTTAGGAATATGCAAACATCAACACTCCCTCTCAGCAAGGGAGGCATTCTCTGCCACACCAAGTCTGTCACAGAAGTACTTGAACTTTTTCCTGGTTTGGTAAGAACATAAAAAACCTACATATCTATAAGAAGGTACAACACAAGTACTTCCTTCCTCTGCACCATCTCTCAGATGTAACAGTACTTGATCTCAATTTGGTTCTATTTTTCATGAAACAATAGATTCTCTGAGATCTTCACTAAACTTTGGATACCATAATGAATAATGGTGGAAGCCAACACATGTTCGGATAAATATGAAAGGAGCTTACAAAGCCACACTACTTCATGAACTGGCATACTTAATACAATGTATTATGATTCTATTATGATCAAATCCACATGAGTATGTTTCTTACTGCACTAGGAAACCATGGAAGATCCCAAAGTGAAGCAACACCCGAAGGTTATCTTTCTATCCACTGCACTCCCTACCCAATCAGAGTCAATATATTCCTACCATATCATATCAATACTGGAAGTATATCTCATACCATGTCCAACTATGCCTCGCATGTATCTCAACACATGCTTTGAAAAAATCTAGTGTGTCTATCTCAACTGACTCATAAAATGGCTAAGTGCACTCACTACATAGAAAATATTTTCTCTAGTGTTAACCAGATGCATCAATGATACAATCAGCTATCTGTATAGATTCATATCAATTTCTTCAGAATCAGAACAAGACACATTTAGTTTCTTCAGATTCTTCACTAATGTTGTAGCCACAGGCTTCAAGTTCAACATCCCAAAATTATTCAATATCTCAACTGTGTACTTCATCTGACTTAGGAAAATATCATCAGTTCTCTGCCACACCTCTAGTCCCAAGAAGTAGTGCATCATACCAAGGTCCTTCATCTTAAACTTTGATTCCAATGCATACTTTCATTCAACAATAAGTCTCTTTGTATTGGTGAGGAATAAATCATCAACGTAGAGGACCAAAATTAGGGACTCACCATTAACAGTCTTGTAGTATAGGCTCGGATCGAAAACACTTTTTCTGAAGCCCAAAAATCATCAAGTGTCCATCAATCCTTGCATACCAAGCTCAAGGTGGCTGCTTGAGTCCATACAAGGCCTTCTTCAACCTGCACACATGATACTCCTTCTCATGTATCATGAAATCATGTGGTTGCTCAATGTATACTTATTCCTCAATATCTCCATTGAGAAAGGTTGTATTTACATCCATATGATGTACTCTCTAACCCATGGATGTTTCAGGGGAAATAATCATCTAGATAGAAGTTTATCGAGCAATAGGAGAAAATGTATCCTCCTAATCTATTCCCTCGACCTGAGAGAATCCTCTAGCAACAAATCTCATTTTGTGCCTCTCTATGCTCCCGTAAATTGTGTGTTTGATCTTGTAGATCCATTTGGAAGTCACTACATACTTCCCCTCAGGTCTCGGAACAACATCCCACACATCATTCTTCATGATGTATTGACACTCCTCCATCATGACATCTTCCCATACTAGATGACCATTTTCCTCCTCATAATAGGAATACTCAAAATGAATGATGTGGCTCATAGCATGAATATCTATGAGGTATATTGCTCACTCAAAAGGTACCATGAGGAGGTACATATCCTTCTTCCTCCTACAGATTATGATGATCCCATGTAGGTCTCTTCCTAACTACTACAATATCTCTAGGAAGATCAACTGGAGCTACAAGATCAACATGATCAATTAGATCAATTGGATCAATTGGATCAATCTCTATGTGAGATCCTCTAGATCTCTTTAAAGGATACCTCCTCATCAAAGGTAACATCTCTTCTCACCTCAATCTAACTATGATAAGGGATATAGATCCGGTATTTCTTTGAAGACTCATTGTATCCCACAAATGTACCCTTTCTTCCTGAAGGGTCTATCTTTATCCTTTTCTCCTTGGGTACATGAATGTATACTGGACCACCAAATATCCTGAAGTGTCCAACCTCAGGCTTCACTTCGATGAAGGCCTTCTCAGGCATCATGTTCCTCAAATTCTCATGAGGAATATTTTTTTGAACATACACTGTAGTCATGGATTCCTTTGACCAGAGAAATATAGGTAAATGTTGATCATGCTAAGTCATCTTGGACCATACTTGATATATCTAGGTTCCCTCATGAAACCAATGTCTTGGGAAGATGAAAAACATCAACACTCCCTCTGGAGATTGAGGTGACTCCTCTGTCTCTTCTTCCTCTGACACTGAAGGTAGCTATTCCTCCTTCTATGTAACTCAATCTCTTCTCCCTCTGGATGTAGTACCACCTCCATCTTTGGGAATTCCTCTACCTACACTAGAACTATTGTCATGTCTGCTTCCTCAACATCTCATGGCTCGACTCATGTACTGGGACTACTACACCTACTCCCTCTGAGTCTCATATTATGTTTTCCTCTTCTACTAGATATACCATAGTTGTGCTACAATCGGTCTTGACTTTCTATATCCATGATCATTGGAACTGTCTCTTCTATCTGGCATGGTCCCATCCTGGTAGGTACATTTCTCCTAAAGACTTCCTGTCTCTGAGCATCATGTCTGGCAATGTATATCCTTGATATCATGTTGGAATGTATTTCCCTCCATGTCTACTTCTTGAGATCATCATTATGGCTCCTTCTCATAGATATTACATGTGACCTTTTCGGAACAAGAAACAAGGACAACAAAAAACATCTCCTAGAGGAAATCAATTTATCTTGTTGACAACTATATATAGTGACCCTCCAAATAATATGTCTTATACTATGACCAACACACATCCATCGTATACTCGATGTCATACAACTACCAACACACATCCATCATATACTTGATGTCATACGGCTAACCAGGTTGATTTTCTAGTGTTAATTAAACAAACACATTTTTCCGCAAGTGGTAATTACTTCCAATGATATATGATATTACTTTAGTAAACACTAGAACACTAGTAAGTAACTTAGAAAATTTCAACTTCTTAGTCTCTTCCTTAGATCACTTATCCGACGTGTATGAGAGAAAAAATATGTGTCTATTGTTGTGTCTTTTTATGGTAATATTAGATTGATCCAAAAAAGACACATCTCTTTGAAAAATTAAATTTAAAATTAAATTCAATATTTTTTCTTATAAATAGTTGGAGAATACCTTCGTAACTAACCAAAGATTAATTTGGTTATAATCCATCCGCATAGCATTTGACTTCGTTAAATTGTTCCTCCATAATTCATGTGATTCTTTGCATAAATATAGGTAGAAGTAAATATGCATCATATTCCTCATATTTAGGCAATTAAACATTTTTACTAGAAATTACTGCCCACCATAATTTATGGAATTTTTTCTATAATTTAGGTTGGAGTAAAAAAGTAAATATGTTGTACATAGATATTGTAACAACCCCATAAATTTAACACTCCCAAAATTTTACTCTACTCTCATTTTCATGGGACCTCCTATGAAGGAGTCAAGCCTAGTCCCGCTTTGATACCATGTTGTTTTTCTTCATATGTGATATAATTGATATATTATTACAATGATGAGTGTTCCATATATAGGGAACATCTGGTGACCATCCATGAAAGGATGCGTCTCTTGAATAATCAATAACTATTTATTATTATCATTTACTTATTATATATGATATTTAATAATTAGTAATTATATTATTAATTATTATTCTAAGAGAATGTCTTCTCGATGTTGCCCAAACATCAACAACAATCCCTTACCATGATTTGGTAACTATATGAGTGGATCCTTCCCATCTTCTGTGATTCCATCATGAAGAAATCCATTCTAGAACTTTGGAAATCCTATGTATGGTGGAATTCCTCCTTATGATAAGGTGTCTTCCACCTCTAATCAACACCCTATACATAAATTGAACAATACTTTTCACTTGGTGTTGGTTATGCCCCAAGTAATTATTTTACGAGTACTAGCCAAGAAATGGGGCACAAACCTGAAAGTAAGAACTCAAATACAAGAATTAAGTTCTTAGAAATGTTGAATCTTATATATTTGACGAATTTGATTAATGATATGGTGCTTCATGATCCAATATATCCCCTGGTGTTATTGGACTAATCGGTAGGTGAAAACACTAATAGATCTCCCTAGATCCACTTGGATCTAGAACAAAAAAGGATAGAACATGACTCTTTCCCTAAGTTATGACCATTGAATTAGCTAGTAAAGAGGAACAAGTGACATACCTTTGTATCGCTTCCTAGGGTCTTTGTTACTCCTGCTTCACTCCGGTGCTCTCGTGAGGTCAAGACCAAGACAACACAAACCAACCAAAGTGAAGATATCAAAATATATTTAATCGTCAACTTATGTGTGTGATCAAGGAATTACACAATAAAGTAAGAATGACTTTATGGGAAAAGGACATGTCGATGTATCATATTAATCGAAAGTAGAAGATACAACCTGATCGCCTTGATGTCGCAAGATTCATTTCGGTGACTCTTGGTTCCAGCACACACTTGCTCAATCCTTGCATGAAGAAGATTTGAATCCTCTTGATAGACTTGCTAGAGTCTCCAAGCTCCTGTTCAAGCTAGGTCCTTCACACAATTCCTTCACCAATTCTCCAATTAATCTTGCTTAACCTTTTCCATGAGAATCCCATCAATATATAGGAGAGGATGATATGGTTACTTGGATGAGAATGATCCCACCAAATAAGGGAAACCGGTAAAATGATAACCATTCGAATGCCAACCCATTCTCTAGAAGATTCCCTTCTAGAACCATCAAGACTTCATCTTTTTCCAAGCTTGAGAACAAGTTCGCACCCTAGATATATAGCACAGTTTGAGAAGTTCACACCCTAGCTGAAGGTAGCCTATGAGAATGGGTCATTCTCGCACCCTAGGCTATAAGAAACCTGCAAACTCTCTTCAAAAATATGTTTTCTAGGAAGAGATGAATGTCACTTTTCTCAGGAGAAAGTTCTTGTTAGGAGCCTGAGTACACCATCATCTATACACCATCAAGATGACCAAAATAATGGGTAACATAATGCCCCCCAAAGTATGAGGCTATAATCAATGACAACCGAAATACTTTGTAGACTACGTGTGTGTGTCAGAAACCAGGAGCGCACCTAATCAAAAACCTGCAAACAACCAAGCATCTGAAAAATATCATACTAGTTCTGCGGTAGGCATTCCCATACTCAGATCACGGACAGATGAAATTATAAGCATAGGTCATGGCCACCAATCATACATTGTGGATCCATGCTGTCAAAATATCGCATAGCCACTAGGAATACACTGTGGATCTATGCAAGAAAATTCAAATTGAGATGACATAGCCATGAGACATACAAAGTGGATCTATGTGTCGCAAATTATACATATTCCATCGCAACCTGGGAAAAATATATGAGATCCACGGTCTTCAATCCTGTCGCCTGAAAGTACAAATCTAACCATGTGATTACATGTGTTGAAGACAAACATGGTAGAAACCACTTGATTACCGGTCATTGATGAAACCGTTAACAAGTGTGAGGGAAATCACCATTAATGTCAATGACTCCCAAGGTACACTAGTACAATCCACTGAATGTGAATGAATGAGTTGAGGTTGAACATTCGACATAATCTTTTGATCAGGGGTCAATGATGTAAACCCACTGTCGAAAGTGAGGAAACCTGCCATTGAGGCATGCAAGTTCCAAGGTACCAAAGAATTTCTAAGTCTTGTTTCTAGATAATGAGTTGAAGTCGACGGAACAAAACTCATCACAGGAGGGCCTTGATGTATCCCCCATCAATGAGATGAAATGAGTAACAGATTTCGAAGGTGAAATAGAGTATGATGTAAGTTGGACTGGACACGGGGAAGGCTGACACAGAGAGAATGGACAACTATAGATGGCCGACTCAATAGAGGTTTCAAATGAACTTCTCTTGAACATATGAATGACAGGACTAATGATTTAGCAGCGTTGACTCAGAGACGACACAAGGTATGACCATTTAGCAAATCAAATGAGAGACAAATGGATTTCCCAAACCGGCTTCAAATAATGAATAGGGGGGTGTGTTGGACAACTGAGAGGGGGGGTGAATCAGTTGTTCCTGTGCTTAAACAATTATGCTTCTTTTAAACTCTTTATAGAAACACTGAAGGACAATCACAATAGTGCAGGGAAGTAAGCAATAGCATATTCAACATCATTCACACACATGAGATACACATAGATAGATATTTCCTGAGGAAACCCATAAAGGGTAAAAACCTCTTTTTATTTATATGATAAGTAATAGTTACATTCTTTACATTATCATACATATGATCACCAACTCATAATGAGGCTACAACCTCTGTTTTGCAAGGTACTACTTGCTGAGAGCACCAACTCTCTGTTTTCTCTAGCACCCACTAGAAGGAAGCACCAACTCCCTGGTTTCTCTAGCACCAACTAGAAGGAAGCACCAACTCCTTGAGTGTTTCNATGGAAGCTACAACTCCCTGTGTTCAAGCACCCACTTGAACCTATGAGGACAACAGTCCTCCCTAGCACCTCCCAACCTCCCTAAAATATAAATCTTTGCTACTGAAACTTATTATAGTGATATAATGTTCAACAATGGCTTACCAGACTCATCACTTTTCTGCTGCATTTCGTTTTTCTGTCTGCCTCACTGCCTTTCTGCACACATGACTTGCGCTATCTATTCTTCTTATTTGTATGATATGTGTGCCATGTCCATTCACTCACAGATCCTCTTCTGTTCAATTCAGTTTCTGCACTCTCCTCCTTATTCACACATGAATCACCTTCAACAACAACAACCACAACAAACTCCAACAACAACAGCAACAACAACAGCTTCTCTTCTCTGTACCGTGTATATATTGTTTCTGTGCATCTTGTGCATTCAATATTCACCATTATTCTGCATGCTCATACCGCACCAATATCCTCCACATCTCAAGTGATCTGCATGATCATTGTTGAAACAAACTAAAATTTTGTTAATTTTGAACAAATTTTAGTATCCTGGAATCTTTGCATTATTAATTTTTCGAAATCTAATGAATTTGAAATACACTCGAGACATATTCTAAAAAAATCAATGATAAGAGTTTTTCTAAATAAACATCGGGATACCGGAGTTCGCGTTTTGAAAACAACAAACTTCAATACGCTTTAAATTCCGATGTTCCGATTTCCCGATTTCCCGATGCGCTAATCCTATATTAAATCATTATTATCCTAAAACTCATTTAAAAATCAGYCTTAACGRTTAAATTAATCRTATCGRAAAAATCGCATCTCGCTGATTCGAACAGACATGTAAACTTTACATCATTTTTCCCGATTTCCCGATCCCCGATATTAATCAATCATTAATAAAATCCGATTATAAGCTAATTATCGTTAAACATGATTAAGAGCAGTTAATGATATCGAATTATCGCCATTCGCGATCCCACGAAGGAAAATTTCATATCATCTAATGTCCCGAAACTCCGATGAAAATATTTAAGTAAAAAATAAATTAATAACAGACATCGCAAGTACAAGCAAT
>JZKD02S1040741.1:119146-174313 GCA_000966675.3 Picea glauca | reverse complement strand
ATGGAAGCTACAACTCCCTGTGTTCAAGCACCCACTTGAACCTCTGAGGACAACAGTCCTCCCTAGCACCTCCCAACCTCCCTGAAATATAAATATTTGCTACTGAAACTTATTAAAGTGATATAATGTTCAACAATGGCTTACCAGACTCATCATTGTTCTAT
Source organism: Picea glauca (assembly GCA_000966675.3). Classification (NCBI taxonomy): domain Eukaryota; kingdom Viridiplantae; phylum Streptophyta; class Pinopsida; order Pinales; family Pinaceae; genus Picea; species Picea glauca. Next base: position 174,149 of record JZKD02S1040741.1, on the reverse strand, counting down.
TTCATTTCGTTGTTCTGTCTGCCTCACTGCCTTTCTGCAAACATGACTTGCGCTATCTGTTCTTCTTCTTTTTATGCTCTGTGCGCCATGTCCATTCACTGCATAGATCCTCTTCTATTCAATTTAGTTGCTGCAGTCTCCTCCTTCTTCACACATGAATCACCTTCAACAACAACAACCACAACAAACTCCAACAGAAACAACAACAACAACAACTTCTCTTCTTTGTACCGTGTATATATTGTTTCTGTGAATCTTGTGCATGCAATATTCACCATTCTTCTGCATGCTCATACCGTGCCAATCTCCTCCACATCTCAAGTGCTCTGCATGATCATCATCGTGACTCTTCAACTTATCTAGCAGTTCAACCTCTGTGTCTATCATCACTAGGTGTTAAGCTGAGATTCCTTTTTCTCTCTGGCAGTTGAGACTCTTCGTCTTCTCTGTTACAATCGAGCTCATCCTTTATGTTTTAGTTACGAGCTCAAACCCTCATCCAGCTATCAATTTCCTCCACGAATCATCTTCATTCCACTGGAAGATTCCATGTGACTCTTCAGCTCCTCTGGAAATCACACCGAAGTCTCTTCGCATCCTCTAGTAGAAGCCATCAATGGTTACCAGTAGTTTCACTGTGTCGTGCAACACTAGCCCTCCGATCTTGTTCAAATTCACCTGCACCGTTGGATTGAATCCATGGGATCTTGCAGTCATTTCGGAATTTCAACATTCGACAATTCTGTGTTGAGTGTCTCGACACTTCATTTTGCGATCTCCAAAGTTCCGATACAGAACTTTTCTACACTAGCTCCTTCCCCAATATGACTATAGTCATAACCAAGCGCCTATGAAAAAAGTGCTTTTCACGAATTTGCGTTTTGTGAATCTGGAGATGAGGCATCTCGACTTTCCAAGTCGCGAACTCTGAAACCCTGAAATGGAGCTTATCTGGACTGAATCCTTCCCTTCTCGTCACCATGGGCTGTGACCATAGCCTTATGCATAAGGCATTTTCACGATTTTGCATTTTGTGAGTCTGGAGATGAGGCATTTCGACCCTCCAAGTCACGATCCTCGATACCCCGAAATGGTGTGGGATCAATGGTCTTGATCAACACTTGATCTGATGGTTCAGATCATTTCACGATTTCGCATATCGCGATTTCAATATTCCTGTGGTGAATGTTCGCTTATCTCTCTATGTCGCGATTCACAAAACTCCGATATGGAGTAAGTCTGCTGACGTCACATGTGTTAAATAACTGCCACATGTCACCCTGATTCGTGACTTACATGTGCTTGGAACGTTGAATCAGTCTGACACTTTTCATTACTTGGTTGTGCCATGTGTTCCTAGATGACGTAGTTTGCTGACATGAGTCAGATCGACGGTCTAGATGTGATCTTGATTTGAAGGCACAGATTACGTCGCGATTTTGCATATCTCGAAATCGATATTTCTATGGATGATATTACTTGTCATCTCCAACTCTCGATCCCAAAAAATTCGACAAGGAGTCGGATCAATGGTCCACATAACCCCCTAAGATGGACGGTCCTCCTGCTTTCGAGATTTTTTTAGCCCTCTACTCCTTGCACTTTAAAGATCATGAAGGTTCTCCTCGATCCAACGGTGGTCGGACCCTGCGCTCAGATATATACTCCTCTTTAGTGCACTCTTCTTGTCTATATTCAGATCTGATGGCCCTCATTTTGTCAGGAATTTTGGATGGGATCCAACAATCAGAAATGCTTCACAAACTTTACGGGACTTCATCATGCCTGATCAATGTTGCGTTGCCTTCGATCATTTGATATTCCTAGACTTATCTTCTATTTGCCTGTTGATGATCATAGCTGTACTCAAGCCATCATTATTGTTGTACTTTCCATCAATGACAAGCTTACGCTGATTGTAAAACATACCAAACATCCTCTGCATTATCTCTTCTGATCTTATCGAGGTTGCTCTGCAGCTTCTTCCCAAAATACTTCTGGTGCCCGTCTATTACATTCTTCATTGTTGTACTTTCCATCAATGACAACCTGTTAAAAATTTCCAACAGGGTTTCATGTTCAAGAGCAATACTTACTGCCAATTAATATGAATACGAGAACACATCCCTTTCCCAAATTTTCCCCCACCATTTCTGGTGAGTACCTCTTTATTTTTACGCAAGCTTGAGGAGGATAACATATGCTTGTTGATATAAGATCATAATTTGGATAAGTCCTTTCGAGTATGTTTAACGAACCCTAGGAAGGAGTGGTTTGGTCCCATTACGGGTCTATCGATGTTTGTTTAACGAGTCCAAAGATAGAAAACTCAAAGGTTTTTCATGATTATAGAGTCTGGAAAAACAATTAAAAGAGAACTCTCTTAGTTCCTTTTTCGTAAAATAGTTTGATGAGACTGAAAAAGAGATAAATTATCGCCCAATAGAGGCTTTCTTCAAATACTTTAACGAGCGTGAAAATAGCAAGGTCGCTCGGCAATCTTTTCATGTTTAGAGAGTCTGAAAAGAGCTTAAAGAGGACTCCAGGGGGGGTTCATTTTTTGTATAACCTTGTTGAGCCCGAAAAAGTGATAAAAGTGTGCTCGATCACGTTCTCATGTATTTTCGAGCATGAGAATGGACAAAGACCAAGCTCGAGGTTTTGTACAAAAACCATAAAAAAAAACAATCAAAACATGCAATGAAGAAGAAAAAATATCTGCATCCCTGTGCATGAACATCAAGGTCGTTACGTCTGCAAAAGTTTCACTCAAAAGGGTATTAGGCACTAGGTTTTAATAAATAAACAATTATAAAGTCCAATAACAAATGGTAAAAGTAAATATGAAGGGCTAAAAGTTCTTTTTACCATAGTCATTTTAACTTTACCAATATTTGAGTCCAAAACCCCTCTTTTGCCCTTGAATTTCAACACTCGATTGCGGGAGTTACGAGCATCAATTCGACAAACCGTCTCCGACAGTGAGGTAAGATCCTTGTCCTCTATCTTTTCATGGTTTTTTTTTTCATTTTCATTGGTAAAAATCATAGTTTTGAGTTTGTTTTGGGGGTTAAAGTTGCGCTCATCCATTCTCGCAGGCCATCCACCTGGGACCTGCGAGAATGCCTCATTCTTGTAGGTGAACCCAAAGGCACTTGCGAGAACCTCGAACTGTTCCTAAAGGGCACCTGTGAGAACAACAAAGTGAATTTTTTTTTAAATTTTTTCTCAATGAAAAAGATACCAAGTGTTGAATAGAGTTACTAACTTTCTTCTTATGCTTCTTATGCAGGTATTTGGCCATCACCATGGTTCTGGAATGGCATGAAAGAGAGCATGAATAAGATGATTCCATTGCTGGGAATCATCCATCCACCATTGCTACTTTATGAGACTGTGGTCTTCTGAAATTCTTTCGTATCCCAGGTATGAGGGCCTAAGTCGGGTTATTGAAGTACCTTGTGCACATGTGGGATCCCAACCAGCAAGTATACCATGTAGGGGTCCACACATTGTCCTTGGCTATCGAGGACATTTACTTATTGACATGACTGTCATGGCGTGGGTACCACACGAGCCTGACTGGTAGCAGAGGTGGTGGGTTGTCCATGAGTGAGTACTATCGTTTGCACTATGTTCCAGAGGTAGAGAGGAGCAAAGGGAAAGTAGCCATTTGGGGAGAGCGGGATTTGACCCTTCGCACTATTTTTTTCACCATTTCTCATATGGCTGGGAGAAATACTCCTCACATGGCTCTCCAAAGCTACTTTCAGTATGCCATAGAGTGTACTGAGCCTCGGTTTTTTAACTGGGCAGATGTAGTGCTTCATAGCATGAAGAGGCAGTTGACCAAATGCAGGTGAGGCAACCTAAAGCAATTTAGGTACGGGTCTTTGTTGGTGTCCTTATTTCTTGAAAGGGTTCCCTTGCTGAGGCTACAGGTTGAGTGGGGTTTACCGGCTCCAACAGATCCAAGAATGCTGAGGTGGTTTCAGCTCATGGCTCATCACGTAGATGGACCAATTATCAAATATAATGATGCCTTCTTTGATTGGTTGCGACCACAGATGCTGATGGTCGATGATTATGCCTATTCTAGGTTGGAAATCCGAGGATATCTGAACTTGGTCCTGCCCGAGGGCGCTCAGTGGGGGGATATTGGTAAGAAGCACACATTTTTTTTCTTTTTAAATGTTTTTGTGAATTTTATCATATCCAAATGTTTTTATATGTTCGTCCAAGGTATAAATACAAAATTCATTTTTGATGACACAGACATGGGGCCTTACCGAACTCCTGGTACTTCTCCTATTCAGCGGCGAGGAGAGGTGGCTCCAGTTCCATGATGGGACGTCGAAGATTATGAAGTGGTGGAAAAAAACCTAGAGGGTTTGACAACAGACATTCCAGACATGCCCCTTGGAGAGGTTCCACGATGTTATCGGCATCATATAGTAGGAGTGTCAGATTCCATTGGCCGAATGCTTCATAGGGTTTCTTGAGCAGTCATGTGTTACCGTGAACGTCATCCATGAAATCACTTTGTAGAAGCTATGAGCTTCAGATTTTGAAATTTTGGTCCTCGGACAAATTTTTTTGTAAAAACATTTTTGATCATTATATATACATACGGATTCTACCGGTTTATCTTGTGTTATGTGAAAATTGATGTGATTGATTTATAAATGACCCAAACGTCTGTCTAATATATAGTTATCTAATGCATCAGTTAATGTAGTTAGACGTCTAGGAATATGTTGATATTCAATATAATCAAAATAATGTTCCAAGAGGCGAATTTGCAAATACACCCATAACAAAGTAGGACTTCGAATAGTATAGACATTACTTAACTGTAGTACTAGGAGCTGCGAATTGAGTCACACAACCAAATGACGGATTCCAAGCGAGATAGCATCAATCAACAATTCGATAATGGCACTATACTCTGCAATATTGTTGGTCGCATGACCGAGGCACACACCTCGTAAAGAGACAAGTTCGTTTGTAGGGGTGTAAATTGCCCATGCAGCGGAAGCAAGGTTCTGAGTACTACAGCTAGCGCCATTAGCAAAGCCAATGTAGGATAGCAAAGACTCTGACATCTGGAAATCAAACACAACGTCACATAAGGGCAGAGACCAGATAACGACAAAAGCAAACTACAGTAACACACAAAAAGTATGATACAATAAAAATATAGGTACTCATGCACAGGTTATATTATGCATAGTACTTCTTCAAGTACAACCCATTTCTAGGTTCACTCAAAGGGATACCATCGTAATCTACTAACTCATAAGCCCCTTTTTCCAAAACTTGTCTAACGATATAAGGAACTCACCACATGGCTTCAAATTTTCCAGCTCCTAGCATATCTCGATCTTGTTCATAGAGGAGAATGAGATCTCCTTCGGAAAAAATGCGAGGCTTGACATGTTTGTCGTATTGGGCCTTGACGCATTTTTTATGATCTTCTATGACTAGGGTAGCATTGCGTCAAGTTTCATCTAATCGCATAAGATACATTAGACGTTCTTCCTCAGCATAAGTGTTTGGTAGGAGTTCGATAACTAGTTTTAAAGAGGGTATCTCACATTCAATCGGGAGAATGGCTTCCAAACCATAGACTAACCAGAAAGGTGTAAACCCAGTAGCGGACTTAATGGATGTCTGGTAAGCCCGCAATGCCGAAAACAACATTGTGTGCCAACTTGTTTTGTGAATCACTATCATTCGTTGGAGCATAGTTATGAGAACTTTGTTAATTGCTTCGACTTGGTCGTTGGCTTGTGGGTAATAGGGCGTTGAGTTTTCATGGCGAAGACCCAACTTTTCAGTGATTTTGGACATCATGAAGTTTCTAAAGTGGCTACCGTGATTAGTGACGATAGCCTGAGGAACACCAAAATGAGCTATGATGTGATTAAAAATGAATAATGTTGTGGTATTTCCAGTATTATCAAATGTTGGCATCACCTCGGCCCATTTCGTAAAGTAATCTACGACTACAATAATGTATCCATGCCCCCCGACTGAGTGGGGGTGACATGTCATGAAATCGATACCCCATTTCGCAAAGGGACCAACGGAGACCACAGAGTGAAGAGGAGCGGGATGTGATAGGATCTTATGATTATAGGTCTGGCAAGCATGGCATTTTTGGACGGCAATTATGCAGTCATTAAATAAAGAAGGCCAAAAATACCCTGCGTGTAAGATCTTCTGGGCATTAGCATACCCAAACATATGACCACCACAGGCTCCAGAATGGCATTCATTTAAGGCTTTCTTGGCTTCATTGAACGTGAGGCAGCGTTGAAAAACTGCGTCAATCCCCCGACGATAAAGAGTATCCCCGAGGATAATATATTGATGGGCTTGGTAGCCTATTCGACGTCGATCAGTACTAGACAAATTTGGCCAGAAAGTCTGGGTTTGGAGATATATGATGATATCACCGTACCAAAGATCATCAGAGCTAATGAGGAAAAGGGATTCATCAGGTAATGAATCGGCTGCTACATTTTCTGTTTCAGAATAGGGAGAGTCGCATATCAACTCAGCAAACACTAAGGACTTCTTGGACTTGGCTCGTTCGAATTCCAAGTCAAACTCCTGGAGTATCACAATCCATTTGGAGTATTTTCCCCCTAGCAATTGACGTGTGAGAATGTGTTGCATAGGGTTGCAGTTAGAAATCATTGTAGTCTTGTGAGAGAGGATATAGTGCCGGAAGCATTGGACTTCTTGGACGGTTTCCAAGGCCAATTTTTTGACATGTAAATACTTGGTTTTGGTAGGTGTTAGACTTCGAATCAAGTAATAGATAACATGATCATCATTAGAATCATCCTCTTGGATGAGAACCATACCAATGGTGTAATCCGAGGCTGCAAGGTAGAGGAAATAATCGCGACTGTAATCGTGTGTGGACTCAGGAATGGTTGAGATGACGACAACAGTCGATGGGGTCAAGATCCATTGGTAGTTCTCGATGGTATGTTGCTCCAGGAAGAGGATGGAACGATGATGTCCATCGTCCCAAGGGGTTTCTTCCATGATAGACATGATCATCTCGTCTGTGGGAAAAATGACATGGAAAGGATCTGGAGATAACTCACCAAGAGAGGGGGTAGAAGGGGTTGTCGATTGAATGGCCTGATAGGCGGATTCGACAGGAATTAACGACATTTCGTTTCCATAACGAAGATGATCTCTAGGTTCAGGTACCATCTATGGGTCATGAGACGAAGAAGTTTCATGAATAGAGGTGGAGATCATGTTAATCGAAGCAACAGACAAGTGTGGAACATCAGGCGGTGGAATGGGGAAAGTACCTATTAAAGAAGAGTCTTTGAGAAGGCCTACACCGACGTTCTCATAAACCGGTGGGGTTTTAGCGATGAACGGTACGTTTCCAGTATGGGTATGCAAGTTAAAGAAATCTAATTGGTCGATGGTGACTACCTTCCCTTGATGTGGGAAATGTACCACACAAAAAAGGGTCGACACAACTGCCTGCATGGAATCGATCCAGCTGAGGCCAAGCAGAATATTGTAATCAAGAGGAGCGTCAAAGACTTCGAATTAGACTTGGACCATTTTTCCTTCTAACGTGATTAGTAATGAAGTAAGGACACTGTAGGGGTTAAAACCGGAGCCATTGAAGGCTTTGAGAGTGTTTTGGGATTCATTCAAAGAGGGAGAGCCAATGGCTTTCCAACAAGTAAGATACATGACACACGTCGAGGCACCCTTGTCGACAATGGTTTGAAAAATGGTTTTTTCAGAGACAATCACTTGGATTTGGAACGCGAGTTGAGGGGGTAACCTTGGAATGTGATCTTCCAAGTAAAAAATTATTAAATTTGTATCCGTCGAGTCAATTCCACCGATAGCTTTCAACAGTGCCTTTCGTTGTGTGGGACAACTTTGAAGGACTTCGAGGGCTGACATCGCAGAAGGTGTTTGGGCCAGATCTTCAACAATGTTGTAGTTCTAGGCAGCATGAGCATGAGGATTGAAAGATGATTTTCGAATAATGCCCTTTGGGGGGGGGTCGAAGAACTGTATCAAGGCTCGGTCGTTCAAGATGAAGAGGACCGTTGGTAGGTGGAGTCACAGGAGAAGGTTGTACCAATGAAGGAGGTGGGCCATCAACCTTCTCTTTAGAGGGAGAATAATATTTGGTTCGAGTGTTGAGTGCAATGTCATTCTTCTTTGAATCACTAGTACACATCAATACATAGGATGTAGTAGAAGGGGAGGGTTGGTCATGAATGACCAATTGGGCCTGTTTTTGTGACGAGAAGGGTTAGGACAAAACAACTGGAGCAAGTGGTTTTGGGGCTCCTTGAAGGAACTTAGTGACCTCAGCACGTCATGAACAATCCTTCATGTAGTGATCATCACCACAAATAATACAAGGATATCGAGGTTTGCGCTTATCCCTATCGTCAACAGGTGGAGTTTTGGTTTGCTCTACTTGAGAAGTATTTTTTTCCTCCTTATTCTTACCCCTTCCCTTTTTTGATTTTTTTTTACCAGCTGGGGTAGATTGAACCTCATTTACCTCAGAAGTCTTGCCGATGGGAGGGGCAGGAGATAGAGAATTTTCAACATTAGAAGAAGAAGGTTCGGGGTTGGTTCTTGAGGCAAAATGTGGTTGGGCATGGAAAGTGTCAATCACACTATCAACTGCATGAGAAGCAACTAGAGTAGTTGAAGTGGCGGAAGTGGAAGGATGAGGTGCGTCAGGTAGTAAGTCGTAAAGGGTACCCATGTGTGAGTAAACGAGGTCAAGGTATTGAGAACGAATTATGGCCTGCTCTTCCATGACCACTCCACCCATGGCTATGTCACAACCAATGTCGCTCACAAATGATTTTGTGAACCACTCTACCAGCAACTGAACGGGAAGTTCAAGTTTGATGAGACGTCATCTCCATCGCCACTCATGAATGTGATCGGATATATGAGTGGATTTTTTTTGTTTGAAAGAACTCAAAATCTCAGTCCTTGTTTCATAACGGATCGGTAACTAGTAGTGGGTGAGGAAGGCCATAGCCAGGATGTTGAAGTCGACAAATAAACCTCGCGGTAATTCTATATACCACTTCATAGCAGAACCCGTGAGGGTCCTTTGAAAAAGACGTAAACGAATAAAGTCATCCATAAAGGAGTTGAATGAGCACCAGAGGTGAAAATTCATGACATGATTGTTCATGTCCTCTCCCGCTTTGCCGTCAAATTTAGGGATGTCCGATGATAGCTTGTCTGGTATAGAGGGCCATCGGGGAGAGTGACGAATTCGATCGTTTAAAATCCTTTACAAGTCTAGGAGATCCAAAGTGGCCAAGAAGGGTAACTGTCAATTCACATGCGGGTACTAGTGGCTTTCGGGAGGAAGCCCCATTGGCAAACCAGTAGGACCATAAGAAATCTGCATAGAATGTGAATACCCAGGTAGATTCGGTGGTGGTTGTAGAGGAAAGTAGCTCACGGGATTGTATCCTTGAACAAGGACGTGAGTTTGAGCATTCGAGCCCCAAATAGGTTTGGACGTACCTGGATATGGTTGGCCTATACTAGGGGGTATAACGGATGCAGCTGGAAGATGTTGCCCCCTAGTCGATTGAGGAGTATGTTGTATCAGATGATTCCAATACTGGGCCAAGGATGGAGGTATGTTTTGTCCATAAGGTGGGGTCGGTGGGGGTTGTCCTCCAATCGGGGGTTGTGTTCCAATTGGGGGTAGTGTGCTAATTGGGGGTTGTGTTCCAATTGGGATTTTCATTCCAATAGGAATTTTCCCACCAAGGGGGGGTTGAGTCAAACCTCCTTGGTGAAATTGTCCACCAATAGGAATCTGCTAATTTGGTGTGAATGACAGAATAGTGCCACTAGGATTAATACTGCCAGTGGAGGATGAGAAAGGTCCTCCAAAAGGGGGTTGAGGAAGTGTCGGAATGAAACTAGGAAGAGAGTGCCCAGAAGAAGAGGGACCACCAGGAGTTCCCGATGGGGTTTGCGTAGGAGTGGGAATGGAAGCATTCAATGGACGAAATCTGGGCAGAAGTGTCGGGGTGACAATGGGTGAGAGTGGCGTGTCGATGGGGGCTTGACTAACCACGGTAATCCCAGTGTGAATACTCATAGTGTCTGTGTAATGGACCATTTCTACAGGGATGGTCAAGATGTGGTCAAATCGCAGGGCGTCCATACCAGAAAAATAATAGGCAGTAGTAAACGGTACTGTGTCTGGGTTAGAGGTTTCGGAGAGCACAGGTGAGACAGTGATTTAAATGCCTAATCCTGCACCAAAAAGGTCTCGTTTGAAAATGCCCATAGACCAAAAAGGATCTTGACCCTCTATTCCTAGAAAGGGTCCAATCGGTGATCCAGAAGACACAACAACTAAGTCTCAAGAATAATTCACTTGCATACTCTATCTCTCAGATTTAGGGTGAAGTTGAAAGTCCTCTCGAGTATTGGTAATTCGAAAATGTTCTAGAGAGTCGGTTCGTTCCACTTGTGGAGTGGTAACGTCTTGGACTTCACTCTGTTGAGGAGAGCCCTCAGGTGAGCTTGTAGGCAGGGGTTGTGAACCTTCTCGATGCTCTGAAGATAAACCCTCCATTCTACGTGAATGACGTGGAGGATCAATTGTGAATGAGTTACAAACTTACGAAGAAAATCTTATGGTCAACTTGGGTAAACAAACAGCACGCGCTAATAAACAAAATATAGGAAACAATACCAAGAAAACAAGGCCTTCTAATTCCGAAGTCACTAATTGGTGATGAAATCCAATGTCACGACAACAAGATGAGAAGGGGTTGGGCTAGGGTGGAAAATTTACGCTGACGACCTGATTAATAGACTTACACCCTGGTGCAAGCTCCCACACATAATCATGGGTATACCCTCCAAGAAGCCCGAGTGATTTTGGCCAACGTCGATTCCAGGTACCATGAATACTAGCCCCTTCACAATTACCTTATGTAAGACCCTAAGAAGATAGGCCACTAAGGTTACCACCGACAATAATAAATCCTGGGGGGACAGTAGACAGTCCGATCCACATGCAAGGGTAGGGTATCTAGCCTAAAATCAACTCAAGAGGCTTCCACTCATAATTGTGGGTATACCTCCAAGTGACCCCCGTAATACATGCAATCTCTACACCGATATCAACCAAGCAGGGTGAGTAACTTGGTCAATATCAATGCGACCTCGTGTTTGACCCTTGTGTGAGAAGGGCTTCCCAGAAAAAAAGTTGTAAATGGAATTTGACACTTCCTTAACACAAGATGCTATTGTGTGTTTTGTGCTTTGAAGAGTGTATCTCTCTACCCATTCCACAATGCTAGCCTAGCTAAATGTTGGTGTAATAGAGCCCTAGAAAAGAGTTACTAGTTGAATTTTTTTTATTTGCACAAAGTTATTAATGGCTATTGTTACTCAAAGGAAATGGAGATGAAACTGATGTTGTGTGAGACTCTGACCCAACAATGCGTAGATAGGAATGAAGTATATCAATTTTCGTTCGATGAATCCTATGTACGGGAGGGAAAGAGAAATGTTCTGAAACAATCTTGAACCACGATACACAATTTTATTTGAAATGCAATCTCAACAAATCACGCAATAATGACAATTCTCTATATTTGTTCTTTTTCAATAATTGCAACCATGGATTTTCAATATTTTCAAAGACGAAAATGATTTTGAAAGAAAAAATGTTTTTACTTTTCAAAAAGGATCTACACCATGATGGTGAAAGTGAGGAAAACCAAAGACTAATGAACAAGCAATAAACAAAAACCCAAATGAATTTTTCAATGGACACAAAAATGACAAGAAGACAAAACTAGTCTTTTCAATTGCATGCGAAAAGTAATCTTCCAAATAATGAGAAAATGAGAAAGACAAAGAATCCCAACATTCAAACCAATCACCGGTTCTTAACCAAACAAGCACTCAGATTCCAAAATCAGAGAGTATATCTTTGCCAAAAAAAGTCAAGAGATGAGAGTCGAGAAAAAGATGGACAGGAAGAGCCTTTGATTTATGAAGACAAGAAAACATCAACCAATGGTCCAAGAAGTTCTTTTCAGACACCTATACTGATCTGGGCAGTTGAACATGCAAAAATCTTAAATCCAAAAATATTAAAAGAGGGTTCGTAGGCTACCAGTGTTACATAGTGTGAGAATGGGTCATTCTCGCAGGATAGCTTTTAGTAGAGTGTGAGACCCTCACACTGGACTCAAAATTAGAGTGCGGACTAAAAGTATTCTCGCAGGCCACTGTGGAGTTCAGTGAGAGAATGCCTGAAACTAGGCAAATTTTTGGAAAAGACAAAAAAAATTGAAGGGACTTCTGGACCCAAAGGGTCTATCAGGGTGTCCTGAAGACTCAGAGATTGATAGAAATGGAGAAAGGCAAGGCACGAGCAAATGGCCAAGTAAAAACACCAAAAACCACAAAGAAATCGGGTTGCTTCCCCAACAGAGTTGCCAATTTTGTTATCGGACTAATCGGTAGGTGCGGACACTAACAGATCTCCCTAGATCCACCTAGATCTAGAAAAAAACAAGACAGGACATGACTCCTTCCCTAAGTTATGACCATTGAATTCAGGGATGATTTTAAGGATGGAAATTTATTTTAAAATGTAGAAACTTTGGAAAATCTTACTAATCCTTCATATGCCAACTATAAATGATTGGCGATATTTTTGTAAAAATATTTAAATTTCTAAGGATTTTATATTGTTTTTATAAAATTTTGGTGATTTTTAAGGTAAAATAATTTTACCCTATAGAATTTGGGCGAATCATTTTTAAAATAGCGAAACTCATTTTTGGAAAAACCATGGAAAATTAGCCCATGAGCAAAATTTAACCCCTAAAATCATCCAGCTAGTAAAGAGGAACAAGTGACATACCTTTGTATCGCTTCCTAGAGTCTTTGTTTCTCCCGCTTCGCTCCAGTTCTCTTGTGAGGTCAAGACCAAGACGAAACAAACCAACCAAAGTGAAAATAGAAAAATATATTCAATCGTCAACTTATGTGTATGATCAAGGAATTACACAATAAAGTAAGAATGACTTTATGGGAAAAGGACATGCCGCTGTATCATATTAATCGAAATTAGAATATACAACCTGATTGCCTTGATGTCGCAAGCTTCCTTTCGGTGACTCTTGGTTCCAGCACACACTTGCTCGATCCTTGCATGAAGAATATCTGACTCCTCTTGATAGACTTGCTAGAGTCTCCAAGCTCCTGTTCAAGCTAGGTCCTTCACACAATTCCTTCACCAATTCTCCAATTAATCTTGCTTAACCTTTTCCATGAGAATCCCATCAATATATAGGAAAGGATGAGATCATTACTTGGATGAGAATGATCCCACCAAATAAGGGAAACTAGAAAAACGATAATCATTCGAATGCCAACCCATTCTCTAGAAGATTCCCTTCTAGAATCATCGAGACTTCTGTTATCGGACTAATCGGTAGGTGCGGACACTAACTGATCTCCCTAGATCCACCTAGATCTAGAAGAAAACACACCAGAACATGATGCTTTCCTTAAGTTTTAGATATTGAATTTATTAACTAAAGAAGGATAGGTGACATATTGTTTAAATGCCACTTCCTCTCGCCATCTCCATCCTAGCTCCGTTCCAACGCTCATACAATGATGAACCTGCAAAATAACGCAACCAACCAAAGTGATAGAAATAGCATAAACTCAATATAAACCTATGTATGTGATCAAGAAATCATACAATAAAACACAACAAGCTTTATAGGAAAGAATCATATTAATGTATCATATTAAACGTGAAAGAGAGATTACAACCATGGCCTTCATGTCGTAAGGTCCCTTCCAACTGTTCTTCATTCCCCACACACTTTCACTCCAAGAATTCTGAGAGCATAGATCTGATAATATTCACAATCTATCTTGACAAAGTGTCTCATCTAGCCAAGCTAAAAATCTCCAAAGCTCAATCCAATCCAAGCTCCAAAAGCTAACCAAAAGATCCAAAGCTAACCAAAACTCACCAAAGCTAACTTTCTCCATGAGAACTCCTCTCCTTTTATAAGTTGAAGAGGATAAGGTGAGGAGGTTAGGATGATCCCACTAAATCATGAAAGCAAGTAAGATCTAAACCATTCGGATGCCACCTCACCATAGAAGTTTCTCCTTCTAGAAGATTCGAGAAAAGCTTGTTTTTCCCACGTCTAGGCATTCTTGCACCCTACCTATAGAGAAACCTACGAACATCTCACACCCTAGCTATGGTGCAACCTGTGAGAATCAGGCATTCTCACATCCTACCTATATAGAAACCTGTGAACTTCCTAATTTACAGGGTTTTTACAAAGGAAAATGCAACTTCTTTTGTCAGGAAAAGTTCTTCTCCCTTCTCTCTTCAGGAAATCAGGCCACTGACCCCTCTAAAGGCAATAGATAGGTTTACATCATTAACGGTCATAGGGATGACGAAAATAATGTGTAACAACTTCATCTTTTTCCAAGCTTGAGAACAAGTTCACACCCTAGATATATAGCACAGTGCGAGAAGTTCGCACCCTAGTTGAAGGTAGCCTGCGGGAATGGGTCATTCTCGCACCCTAGGCTATAAGAAACCTGCGAACTCTCTTCAAAAATATTTTTTCTAGGAAGAGATGAATGCCACTTTTCTCAGGAGAAAGTTCTTGTTAGGAGCCTGAGTACACCATCATCAATACACCATCAAGATGACCAAAATCATGGGTAACACCTGGTCCCTACCAATCTTCCGTCAAATATACAAAAACATTTAGGGAAAATCTAGTGAGGATCCAAGTAATCACGTGATGAATTTTCATATATGGTGCTAATCAATCCCCTTAATGGATGATTCCATTAGGTTGAGACTCTTTCAATGTACCCTGACTAAGATAGCGGAAAAATGGTACATTGAACTCACATGAGCTTCTTTTTGTACCTTTGACGCTCTCGCTTTGAGATTCCTTAATCATTTTCAATTGTTTGTTCGGTATAAATCAAGGAATAAGTTTTTTTCTTCCTTTTGACAGGATAATTCCAAACACATATCTAATCACATTCGTGGTCGAGATGATTCCATATGATTAAATCTCAAATACCCACTCAAGCATTTTTGTTGTAACTTTTGTTGAAATACCTACTACCATATATTTTGAAGGATGTCTCCCTATCAATGATCAGAATGGAAGAGGAGGCCATTTTTAGAACCCAACCGTTAGATTCAGCATACTCTCAATCCATGGTTTTATACGAGATGTTTCCTAATCCAAAAAACCTAGACATGGACCCCATGAAACCCAATCCTAGACCACATGATGATGGTGTGGTTGGTTCCATAGAGAATGTTGTGGCTAGTCAAGTGACAAGCCAAATGAGACAAATGCCTCTACATCCATTTGTGGCACCAAAAGCCGCTACCTCTACCTTTTCCACACTTCAACCCTACAATTTCCACACCATGTAGATATCTAAGTTTAAGGCTAACCAACAACCCAAAGGAAAAAACAAGAAGAGAAAAATAAATGGGGTAGATGAAATAACACGAACGAAAATAAAAATGATGGTGGGAGTAACAAAGATAAAAGGAAGGTCAAATTCCCTTGTAAATTTTGTAAGGAGGATCATCTGAAACATATGTTTTGTACTCAATAGATATGAAATATAATATAGATATTAAAGCAATTGACTTCAAAAATAAACCAAATCATTTAGAAAAAATAATCAACACATCTATTAAAGCTCTATTTTCCACCCCAAAGACTCAATGAGGACATATGGGTGTTTTCATGTTGAGACATATATTTTCTTCCTTAGATTTTGAGTTTTTTAGGGAGTTTTCTCCTTGCATGCCCAACGAGGTGTAAGCTCCCTTGAAAACTCAAAATACAAGGAAGAAAAGGTATGTCTCAACACGAAAACACTAGTAGGTCCTCACTGAGTCTTTGAGGTGGCAAACAGTGCTGGACATGGTGTTATGTTTTCATTGATGTCAACAAGGTTTAATATGGATTTATCATCCAGACAAGTATCCAACTATACCAGTTCTAGGAATCGACAGTAAAGAACGAATAACAATGTTGATCATTGGATCAAAATAAAATCACGATTCAGGCGGCTCAGATCTCTTTTCCGCGAATCCGCTGAGCAACCAAAAAAATGGCAAAGTATCATACTCTATCAATATCACTTAAAAATTTCTAAGTATGGTTCATTATGGAGGAAATGAATGCTGGGCATGCATTTTGATGAAATCTGAGAAGAGATACGATTTCTCAATTCCGAGAGTCTGCGAACCCAAGAAAAATCACTTAATTTGTTTTCTAGGTATAGGTTCATCTTGGAGGTTGTGGAAGTTGGTCTTTCATTTTGATGAAAACTGAGAATACATGTGATTCCACAAGTTTGGGAGTTTGTGAATCCATCACACAAAATAATTCTAAGTGTTTTAAATGAGTAAGAACCGTCCACTCAATGATTGATTAAATCAAAACCGTAGATATGTCTAAATATCCTAGAATAAATAGGGTTGTCCACTCAATACATGATTATATCTAAACTGTCGATTTAATTGAACGACAAGATAAGGAAAAAATATGAAGCTACAAAGTGATGAATCCTTTAAATCCCACCAACCATTAGATCGAGAGAAGAATTCAAGAGTAATGTGAGCCGTTAGATCAAGAAGTGGAGGATATTGTAAGCACTTCGATATGTATAACTCCGGGGGAGTTGAACACCATTAGAGTTGTAATATCCTAGAGTCCTGGAGTACCAAAACCCTGAAGACCGTTGATATAATATCCTTCGTGATATTTATATACCATCTGATCGATGGGAGACATGGTGAAAAGGGTGGTCATTTGGTGTTCACCCTCTGAACATAAATAAATTTGAGTCGACTAGAAATCTCAAAGGTCGAAATACTGAAATCAAGAAAAATATCAATCTAAGATCCCTTCACGACCTTTCTCAACCGTTTGATCAAGCATTATAGAGAAATGATCCAGGAGGGATACATGTGGTAGAAGACAAAGATTATATGTGGCCCAATCAACTGGTGATAAGTGTCACAACCCATTTGGCACAAAAGGTCTGTGAGATTCATGAATCAAGGTGACACATGGATCCACATCAGCAGGACCATGTCAACAATCAGTGACATGTGGCACACATTCCATGGGTCCACGTCACTAAAGGATAAGTATGGTCATTCGAAGCTAACCATTCCAGGAGTAGAAGAATTTGAATCGGCCAGATAGCCCGAAGGATGAAGTATGGAGGACTTGGTTCCAACACCAGTCTCATGATAAGGTAAAGGAGTTGATTAGAGGTGCCAGGGGCATAGAAGTAAGTAATCCCACAAACATTTGAATAAGATCCTAAGTATAAGAATAAGGGAGGAAAGAGAAAGTGCTAAAGGAACATCGCTTAGAGTAGATAAGCCCATGGTTTCTAGCCCGTTGTCCCAAGGAAAGTGGATTGGAGGAAGCGTCTATCTGCATAATTTGAATTCAAATACACGAAAACAATCTATGAAGGAATAAAATGATAAAATGACTTAGAAGAGATTTGAAGTCTTTTAAAATTAAAATAAAATATCAATAAAAAATAAATGTCACTATTAATGTTGATTAAATGAAGAGGTACATTGGTTCATTATTAAAAAACACAATGGTTCAAACTCATACCTATTGAAATACTATATAAACCATAAATTGTGGTGGAAAGAAAGTGTCTCTGTGGTCTAATTCATAATATCAATCACAGATAGATTCCAAGGAAGAATGTGAAACATTCACATGAAGTGAGGGTGATAGGGAGGAGCAAGGGAGGATTGGAGTCCTCTATAGGTTGAAGCCTGAAACAAGGGAGTTGGTACTTCCTCAAGTTGGTGCTTGAAAACAAGGGAGTTGGTGCTTGAAAATAGGGAGTTGGTGCTTCCTAGATTTGGTGCTCTAAAACAAGGGATTGGTGTCTCCTTGAGTTGGTTCTCAAAAGAAGAGATATTGGTGTCTCCTACACATTGTAACCTATACTTTTTGTAATTTTTATATTTAATTTTTTTTCCAGTACATTCTTGTTGATCAATTGTTAAGTTTAATAATTAATTACCATTAAAAATAGTGAAAAATAAGCAATATTGATTTACCCCCCTCTCTCATTATTGGCCAAAATTTCAATTGGTATCAGGTCAAGTTCCTTCACCACAATATAACTACTTGAAGGTAGATTCTGAGAAATCCAATGGATCAAGAAAAAGGAATGTCCTCCAACAGAGCACCATTGTTCAAAGGAAATGATTATGCATTTTGGAGTATAAGGATAAAAATTTATCTGATGGCTCTTGGATGTGATGTTTGGCTATCTGTGGTAAATGTTTACACTGCACCAACTACTGCACCTTCATATGTTGCTGCAAGGAAACTCTGCGATGATAATTCAATGGTTTTTAATTAAATTTTTGGTGGATTAGCAAACCCCATATTTGAAAAGTGATGCATTGTAAATAAACAAAATAAATTTGGGACAAACTTATAGTCATCTATGAAGGAGATGGAAAATTTAAGCAATAAAAACTTCAAACATACAAATGAAAAGTATGATGATGAAAGAGGAAGAAAATGTTGCAGAACATTTTCAAAGAGGGGATGAAATATTCAATTCAATCAAAGAAGAGATAAAAGATAATATTATTCTCCAAACTGTGTTTATATCATTACCAATGAGATATCATTCCAAGGTATCTACCTTGGAAGATTGAGAAGACCTTTACAACCTTACAATTGTTGAACTTCATAGGATTCTTATAGCCTATGAATTGAGAATCAGGAAATAAAAGTCATCAAAAAGGGAAACAACCTTCAAATCATCAAAAGCAACAAAGAATCAAGAGCATGTGCCAAATGAAAATCACTCAGACATATCAGGTGAAGAAGAGGCCAACTTTATAAGGAAACTCAATAAAGGGTCTGGAAAATACAAAGGGAAGTTATCCTTCAAATTCTTCAACTGTGGAAAAATTGTACACTTTTCTAGCACGTGTCCCTATCCCAAACAAGAGGATAATTCTGATGAAGAATCTTACAACCATAAAGACCATAAAAGGATAAAACCCAATACAAAAAGAAATTCTACAAGAAAATGAAAAACTTCTACTCCAAAGAAGACAATAGTTCATCTAACATAAGTGAAGATGAGGAGACAAAGCTTCTATTTATAGGCATAGAACCTCCAAATGAAGATGAAGGAAACTTTGAAGTTGAAGGAGAAGTAGACCTTGAAGAAGAAATTATTAGTTCTATTGAATAACTGAGAAAATATATAAAGAAGAATAAATCATTAAGAGAACAACTACTAGAATATGAAGAAGTACAAAAATCAAGAGAAAAATAAGTTTCAAAAACCCTCAAGAAAACGTAACAAATTATTATTGATTTAAAAACTCAAGTCAAAAAATCTAAAAGGATATAAGAAGTCATTTTAAATAAAATCAATGAAAAGCAACAAGACTGTGAAAAGCTAGAGGCTGAATTTATTGTTCTAAAAGGGGAACTTGAGAAAGAAAAAAAACAATCAAGATATGAAAACAATTCAAGAATATTGTATGATATTCTTAACAATCAAAGGTCATCAAGCAATAAGACATTACTAGGATATGATCAAAATAAGTCTAACAAAGGATCTAACTCTACATCTCAGGAAACTGACAAAAATACAAAAACTTATGCAGTTTCCTTTCAAATCTCCTTCAATTAGAAATAAAACAAGATAAAGAATGTTTATAATCAACATAAATCTACAAAAGAAAATGAATTCAGATGGGATAGAATTACAA
Organism: Picea glauca; assembly: GCA_000966675.3. NCBI lineage: Eukaryota > Viridiplantae > Streptophyta > Pinopsida > Pinales > Pinaceae > Picea > Picea glauca. The sequence goes on along the minus strand of JZKD02S1040741.1, from coordinate 154,240 downwards.
GAATAACTTCCCCCAAAAATTATCAACATCGCTTTCTTGGATATTGCTTCTCTTGCAATAATTTTGGGCATAAAGCAGTAGATTGTAGAGCTTATAGAAAGAACAAACAAAAGAATGTTCAAATATATGGTTATAATAAAAACAAGAATAATACTAGTCAATAGAACATAAACTATAATTCATTCTATTCACTAGAAAATTACAATGTTGAATGCAGCAAATGCAATAATTATGGTCACAAAGCTAGTGATTGTATACTACCAAAGAATCCCATAAAAAAATCCAAAATTAAATAAGAAAAGCATAAGAGGACATGGAAATAAAAACAAATAGAAGAAAAAGGAACATAGTGCAAGGTATCCTTATATGCTAAAGACAAAAGGAGTCAATGGTATATTGACAGTGGATGTTCAAAGAATATTACTAAAGATCAAGACAAATTCCTCATTCTGAAAAGGAAAGAAAGTGTTATATTTGAAGATAATGTCTTTGCCAAGATACTTGGAAAGGGAACACCCCGTCTAGGAAATAATAAAGCTAAATCATAAAATGTGTTATTAGTTGAAAATTTGAAGTCCAATCTCCTCAGTGTGATCCAAACATGTGATCAAGGACACATATGCATATTTGACTCTAAAAAATGTGAGATTAGAAAATAAGACTCAGGAGAATTCGTGGTTTTTGCACCAAGAACACCAAGAAATATTTATATCTTAAACATAGAATATGAAGAATTTTTTTTCATGAGATAAATAGACGAAAGCTGGCTATGGCACAGAATAATGGGACATATAGGCTTTGACAATTTGATAAAATTCAATAAAAAGGAAGTTGTGATAAATATGCAAAATATTATTAAACCTTCAAACCTTGTTTGTAGGAACTGCCAACATGGAAAGAAAACAAGAATAAGATTCAAGACAAAAGAATACTCTACATCAAAACCATTGGAACTTGTTCACACTAACCTTTGTGGACCAACAAGAACTAAAATAATGCAAGATGAACATTACTTCATTTTATTCATAGATGAATATACAAGGATGACTTGGGTATCCTTTCTTAACGAGAAATCAAAATCTTTGAAAAAATAAAGTCTTTCAAAGGCATGTTGAGAATGAGATTGATCTCAAAATCAAGATCTTAAGATTAGAAAATGGAGGGGAGATTACCTCAGATGAGTTCAATAAGTTTTGTGAAACTCATGGAATTAAAAGACATTTTTCATCTCCATGAACTCCTCAAAAAAATGGAGTTGCTGAAAGGAAAAATAGAACTATCCAAGAAGCATCCAAAACTATGCTAAATGAAGCCAAAATTCCATATATCTATTGGAGAAAAGCAATGTATACAAAGTATACATAATTAATAGATCTCAGCTTAGAATTAATCGTGACAAGACACCATATGAGTTATGGTTTGGAAGACCAACATTAGTCAAACACTTTAGAGTCTTTGGGAGAAAATGCTATATAAAAAGAGATGATGATAATATAGGAAAATTTGATTCTAGATCAGATGAAGGCATATTTATTTGTTACTCATCCAATAAAAAAGCCTACATATGCTACAATCTGAGATTGCACAAAATTGTAGAAAGTGAAAATGTAAAGGTGGATGATTTAACATCAAGAAGAATCAAATCTCAAGAGAATTCACAAGATGATGAAAGAATAAGAGATGATGATGAATAAGAAGAAACTGAAGAAATAAAAGAAGAAGAATCACAAAGTGAAGAATAAAACGAAGAGGAAGCGTCACCAAGACATTAATCAATAGCACCATCAAGAAGAGTACAAAGAGATAATCCTGAAAGTGAAATCATTGGAAACAAAAGTGCTAGAGTTGAAACAAGAAGAAGGCTAACATATGAATCTGGACACACAATGATCTCCATAATAGAACCCAAAAAATTTTCAGAATCTAGCAAAGATGAATACTGGATTAAAGCCATGAATGAAGAGCTTGATCAAATAGAGAAGAATCAGACCCGTGAACTAAAGTCCCAAGACCAAAAGACAAAAATGTGGTAGGGACCAAGTGGATTTTTAAGAATACAGTTAATGAATATGGTCAAACTATAAGGAATAAATAAATATTAGTGTACAAAGGATATGCACAAGTAGAAGGGATTGATTTTGAGGAAACATTTTCCTTTGTGGCCAGATTAGAAGATATCAATTATTTTTTGGCATTTGCATGCTTTAAAAACTTCAAAATATAGCAAATGGATTTCAAATCAACATTATTTAATGGAAATATAGAGGAATAAGTTTATATAGAACACCCTGAAGGTTTTATGTTATCAAAAAATAAATACGATGTATGAAAATTAAAGAAAGTATTGTATGGTCTCAAACAAGCTCCCATTGCATGGTTTTCAAGACTTGATAATCATCTACATCAACAAGTATACAAAAGAGGAGCCACTGAAAACAATCTCTATATTAAAATTGAAAATCAGAATATGATTATTGTTGTAGTATATGTGGATGATAGCATATTTGGAAGTAATATATATCCTCTAAGAAAGCAATTTGCTACAGAAATGAAAAAAGAATTTGAGATGTCGATGCTTGGTGAAACAACATTCTTCCTAGGATTACAAGTTTCACAACCAGGAAAAGGTATGTTCATATCCTATACCAAATACATTAAAGAAATGTTGAAGAAATTTCAAATGGAGTATTGAAAACTTATGAGCACTCCTATGATTACAGGATGCAAACTAAGCAAAGATGATGAATAACTAAATGTATACCAAACCATGTATAGATCAATGATTGGTAGCCTATTTTATGAAAAAACAACAAGACCAGACATCATGCAAGCTATAGGATTAGTGGACGGATTTCAATCTGCACCTAAAGAGACACATATGAAGACAGTTAAAAGGATTTTTAGATATCTCAAAGGAACCTTTGATTTTGGTTTATGGTATCCAAAAACAAAATACTTCACATTAACTGCATATGTTGATGTAGATTCGAAAGGAAGTATTGATGATATAAAGAGCACTAGTGGAGGTGTGTTTTTCCTAGGAAAATTTCTTGTGTCATGGCCAAGTAAAAATAAACCCTCCATATCATTATCTATAGTAGAAGCTGAATATATTGTTGCTTCCTCCCACTACACTTAAAATATGATCATCCAATTCTTCTTAACTGTGACAATACCAGTGCCATAAACCTTTCTAAAAATCATGCGATACACTAAAAAGCCAATCATATTCCAATCAAATTTCATTTCTTAAGGGAACATGTTTCTCAAAAAGTTGTTAAAGTGGAATGTGTGGATACTAAAGAACAAATTGCATATATATTCACAAAACCTTAACCAAAAAGCATTTTTGAATACCTTAGACAAAGATTGGGGGTAATATCCATATCTAATTGAATTGTACAAGCTTCATTAGAGAGGGAGTACATGTACAAGGGGAGTATAATCTCCCAGGGGAAACGAAATGTGCATTCAGTCATTGTTGTCAAAGGGGGAGGATACACAGTAAAACACAGTTAAAATAAAGTGTTTTTACTTTGTTTCCATCAATACCAAAGGGGGACAATGTTAGACATGGTGTTATGTTGTTATTGATGTCAACAAGGGTTAATATGGATTTATCATCCATACATGTATCTGGCTATACAGGTTGCATGAATCGTCAGTAAAGAACGAAGAAAAATGTTGATTGTTGGATCAAAATAAAAGCATGATCATACGGCTCAAATCTATTTTTCGAGAGTCCACTGAGCATCCAAAAAAATGGATAAGTATCATACTCTATGGATATCACTTAAAATTTCATAAGTATGGTTCATTATAGAGGCAACAAAAGTTGGGAATTTATTTTGATGACATTCGAGAAGATATATGAGTCCACGAGTCTGAGAGTCCATGAACCCGAGAAAAACCTCTTAACCTTTTTTTCTAAGTATAGGTCCATTTTAGAGGCTTTAGAAGTTGGGCGTGCCTTTTGATGACACTCAAGAAGACATGTGAGTCTGTGAACCCGTCACACAAAATAGTTCTAATTGTTTGAAATGAATAAGAACCAACCACTCGACGGTTGAGTAAATCCAAACCGTAGATCTGTCTAAAGAGCCTATATAAACCAAGGTCATCCACTCAACACTTAAATATATACAAACTGTCGATTTAATTAAATGACAATATAAGGAAAAGATACTAAGCTATGAAGTGTTGAAGACCCAAAATCCCACCAACCGTTAGATCAAGGGAAGGATTTTGGAGTAATGTGAGTCATTATATCAAGAAGTGAAAGGATAGTGTAAGCACTTCTACAGGTATAATTACGGGGGAGTTGAAAAACATTAGAGTTGTAATGTCCTGAAGTCTCGAAATACCAAAACCCCAAATATTGTTGATCTAAGATCCTTCTTGATCTTTCTAGACCATTCGATCAATGAGAAACATAGTGAAAAGGGTAGTCATTTGGCATTGACCCTTCGGACATAAAGGCATTTGAGTCAGCTAGAAATCCTGAAGGCCGAAATAGCGAAATCATGCAAACCATCGATCTAATATCCCTTTGGGACCTTTTTCAACCATTTGGTCAAGCAGTCTAGAGAAATGATCCAGGAGGCAGACATGTGGTAGAATACAAATATGACATGTGGCCCAATCAACTAGTGATAAGTGTTAAGTCCCATTTGGCACATAAGGTTTGTGAGAATCATGAATCAAGGTGACATGTGGCTCCACATCAACTAGTCAATATCAGCAGGACCACGTCAGAAATGGGTTACATGTGGCACACATATCATGGTTCCACATCACTAGAGGAGAAGTATGGTCATTCGGCGCTAACCATTCCAGGAGTAAAAGAGTTTGAATCAGTTAGATAGCTAGAAAGTCAAAGTTCAGAGGACTTGGTTCTAGAACTGCTCTCATGATAAGGTACAGGAGTTGATTATAGGTGCCAATGGGCTAGAAGTAAATAATCCCACGACATTTGAATAAGTTCCTATGAAGAAGAATAAGGGAGGAAAGAGAAATCATTAAAGGAACAACGCTTAGAGTGGATAAGCCTGTGGTTTTGAGCCCATGGTCACAAGGAAAGTGGATTGAAGGAAGCGCTTATCTGCAGAACTCGAATCTAGATACAAGAAAACAATCTGTGAAGGAATAAAATGATAAAACGATTTAGAAGGGATTTGAAGTCTTTTAAAATTAAAATCAAATATTAATAAAACCTAAATGTCACCATTAATGTTGATTAAATGAAGAGGTGCATTGGTTCATTATTAAAAGACACAATGGTTCAAATTCATACCTATTTAAATACTATATAAACCACAAACTGTGGTGGAAAGAAAGTTCCTCTATTTAATTCAGAATATCAAACACAGACAAAGTCCAAAGAAGAACATGAAACATTCACATGAAGTGAGGGTGGTAGGGAGGAGAAAGGGAGGATTGGATTCCTCTATAGGTTTAAGCCTAAAACAAGGGAGTTGGTGCTTCCTCAAGTTGGTTCTTGAAAAGAAGGGAGTTGGTGCTTCCTCAAGTTGGTTCTTGAAAAGAAGGGAGTTGGTGCTTCCTCAAGTTGGTGCTTGAAAACAAGGAGTTGGTTCTTCCTAGAGTTGGTTCTCTAAAACAAGGGATTGGTGTCTCCTTGAATTGGTGCTCAAAATAAGAGAGATTGGTATCTCCTACACATTGTAACTGCACTTTTTGTAATTTTTATATTTAATTTTTTTTTCAGTGCATTCTTGTTGATCAATTGTTAAATTCAATAATTAATTATTATTAAAAATAGTGAAAAAGAAGCAATATTGATTCACCCCCCCACCTCTCAGTATTGGTCAACACTTAAAAAAATAGAGCTATAACACCCTTGAGGTAGGATAACACAATATATTATTCCTTAAGGAAACAATTCACTCCCATGCAATCCTTGCTTTCTACAAATACAATATACTTCACCATATCCTATTACATTTCTTATACTTATTTATATAATACTATCTACTTATTAGGAAACTTATAGTAGGTGAAACCTTCTTGTAAGCCTTCTCACTTTTATTTATTTCACACTATTACATATGCCTTATTGACTATGAATTCCTTCCATACATAACCATATATCTATTATTATTCCAATTGGGTACCTCCCTAATTACCCCATATTACCCCCTAGGTATAATAAATTTGTTGTATACTCAATAGATATGAAATATAATATAGATATTAAAGCCATTAAATTCAAAAATAAAACAAAACATTCACACAAAATAGTCAACACAAGAATTAGAGAAAACCCTTGGGGTAGGGTAACACCATATATTATTTCTTAAGGAGGGAATTCACTCCCAAGCAATCCTTGATTGATACAAGGACAATATACGTGATCATATCACATTACATTACTTATACTTGTTTATATAATACTATATATATCCTAGGAACATTCTAGTAGGTGGAACCTTCTAGTAATCCTTCTCACATTTATTACTTTCACACTATTACATAGGCCTTATTTATTATAAATGGCCTCCATATATAAAAATGTATAACCACATATCTATTATTATTCCCATTGCGTATCTCCCTAGTTAACCCATTCTACCCCATAGGTATAATACATTCCATCCCCCTTCACACATTTCATCCTCGAAACATGGGAATAAACCATACAATATGATCTGGTAAGAAATGTAGCCAGCTCGTACCAATAACGAGAATCCAACCATCCTAGTGAAATGTGAACATGGGGTCCAATTTATTTCTTTCAATTGCTCCTCATTGTGCTAATCCGATATCTCCATGCAATTTTGTTATTTCCCCACACACCTCTTGATTGTTTTTTTATTTTGGTGCCATGTTAGTCCATAATACGTTCGTTGATGCTCACATCTTTTCCTCGATGACTTTTCTTTGTCTAGGTGGTGTGGGTGGTGGTATAGATCAACCTTAACTCTTGGTGTGTCTTGGTTTTACTCTTCAACATGTTGTTCCTTGGATTCATTGAGTTCCTTGGCTTCTTTTTTATGTCCTTCATGGGGCTTTCCTTAATATTCTATTGTAGGCTCTATTTATGATTCAACCTTAGATTTTTCAATTATTTTCCTTGCAATAACTTATTTAGGTTCCCTTGTGGACCCTTCTGCATAAGGAAGATAAATATCTTGCAATATAAGTTTATTTTTCTTATACAAAATCTTCAAAAAAATCTTTTTTCACATTAACATTAACTTTACCAACTAATCTTATCCAAGGATATCCAAGAATAACATAAACATCATTCATATCAATGGCTTGAAAATTAAAATGCAATGCATATTTATCCATAGTGAACTTCAAATCTTTGAAAAATTGTATAGTATAACCCTCAACTTGTGTTCTTTGGATATGTTTTGCAAGAACATGCAATCTATTATCCAAATGGACATTGATGAAATTATGTTGGCAACTAGGGTTAATAGAAACAATGAATGTTTTTTTATGAATACATCCATGAACTTGTAATATAGAGTTGCCACATGAAAATAAACCCTTGGTGCTCTCTTTATCATTATTATTAGCATGATACCATTTATCTAAAATGAATGTTTCATATGCTTCATAGGAAAGTGCCACCAACTCGACAAAGTCAAATGACTACCACCATATGGAAGTATTCCTTGAAACCATAGTGTAGACAATCTTTCCACTTCTCTTTCTAGAATGAATTTTGGGACTTTATGAATTCTTCAATACTAGGACCATCATATTTTCCAAGTAAATACATCTTGCTTGGAATAAATCTTCAATAAAAACTAGGGTTTATAAAAATAACTTACATTTCAATGGAGCTCCTTGAGGTCACTAAATTCAAATGGGCATAACTACAATTATACTGAAATGATTGGCTAGTATTACCACAATTATGAAATTCCACAACCACTATGCATATATTGGTGTTGGTTTGACTAAAATATAAGCACTCTAGCAAAAGATATTTGATCTACAAATCACATGGCCATCCCCAAAAAAAACCTAAGAAATTATTGATTGTAACTTGGGTATATTTTTTAGAGGAACTCATATATGTAACCTGTTCCTTCAAATTCCACATAGAAAGTTTCATAATTCAAGCTAAAGGCCACTCTCTTCTTTTACCTTTGAAAAAATATGTAAAAAGGAAAACGTATTCCTTTTTTGGCCCACGAAAGAGCTTTGATACCAAATGTTGTGTACTCAATAAATCTAAAAATAAACAATATAAATCAACAAGAATATAATAGATACACAAAATAGATAGTAAGATAATGAAATCAAATTGTTTTGTAGTCAATAGATTTAAAATATAATAAAGATATTAAATCCTTCAACTTCACAAGTAAATCAAAGCATTCACACAAAATAATCAACACAAGAATTAGAGAAAACCCTTGAGGTAGGATAACACCATATATTATTGCCTAAGGAAAAAATGCACTCCCAAGCAATCCTTTATTGTTGCAAATACAATATACTTCACCATATCACATTACATTTATTATACGTGTTTATATAATACTATTTACCTCCTAAGAACATTCTAGAGGAGGAACATTCTAGTAGGTGGAACCTTCTAGTAAGCCTTCTCACATTTATCACTTTCACAATATTACATAGGCCTTGTTTACTACAAATGACATCCATACATAACAATACATAACCACATATCTATTATTATTCCCATTGGGTAACACCATATATTATTTCTTAAGGAGGGAATTCACTCCCAAGCAATCCTTGATTGATACAAGGACAATATACTTGATCATATCCCATTACATTACTTATACTTGTTTATATAACACTATATATATCCTAGGAACATTCTAGTAGGTGGAACCTTCTAGTAATCCTTCTCACATTTATTGCTTTCACACTATTACATAGGCCTTATTTACTATAAATGGCCTCCACATATAAAAATGCATAACCACATATCTATTATTATTCCCATTGGGTATCTCCCTAGTTACCCCATACTACCCCATAGGTATAATACATTCCATCCCCCTTCACACATTTCATCCTCGAAACATGGGAATAAACCATACAATATGATCTAGTAAGAAATGTAGCCAGCTCGTACCAATAACGAGAATGCAACCATCCTAGTGAAATGTGAACATGGGGTCCAATTTATTTCTTTCAATTTCTCTTCATTGTGATAATATGATATCTCCATGCATTGTTGTTATTCCTCCATGCAGCTCTTGATTGTTTGTTATTTTGGTGCCATGTTAGTCCATAATAAGTTCGTTGATGCTCACACCCTTTCCTTGATGACTTTTGTTTTCTCTAGGTGGTGTGGGTGGTGGTATAGATAAACCTTAACTCTTGGTGTGTCTTGGTTTTACTCTTCAACATGTTGTTCCTTGGAGTCATTGAGCTCATTGTCTTCTTGTTTATGTCCTTCATGGGAATTTACTTCATATTCTATTGTAGGCTCTACTTATGATTTAACCTTGGATTTTGCAATTATTTTCCTTTCAATAACTTCTTTAGGTGCCCTTGTGGACCCTTCAGGATAAGGAAGATATATATATTTCAATATGTTTATTTTTCTTATACAAAATCTTAAAAAAAATATTTTTCACATTAACCTTAACTTTACCAACTAGTCCTATCCAAGGATATCCAAGAATAACATCCACATAATTCATATCAATGGATTAAAAATTAAAATAAAATGCATATTTATCCATAGTGAGCATCAAATCTTTGAAATTTTGTATAGTATAACCCTGAAATTGTGTTCTTTGGATATGTTTTACAAGAACTTGCAATCTATTATCCAAATGGACATTGTTGAAATTATGTTGGCAACTAGGGTTAATAGAAACAATGAATGTTTTTTTATGAATACATCCATGAACTTGTAATATAGAGTTTCCACATGAAAATGAACCCTTGGTGTTCTCTTTATCATTATTATTAACATGAGACCATTTATATAAAATGAATGTTTCATGTGCTTCATAGGAAAGTGCCATCATATCGACAAAGTCAAATAACTACCACCATATGGCAATATTCTTTGAAACCATAGTGTAGACAATCCTTCCACTTCTCTTTCCATAATGAATTTTGGAACTTTATGAATTCTACAATACTAGGACTATCATCTTTTCTAAGTAAATACATCTTACCTGGAAAAAATATTCAACAAATACTAGGGTTTATAAAAATAACTTACGTTTCAATGGAACTCCTTGAGGTCACTAAATTCAAAAGGGCATAACTACAATTATACTACTATGATTGGCTAGTATTACCACAATTATGAAATTCCACAACCACTATTCATATTTTGGTGTTGGTTTGACTAAACTCTAAGCACTCTAGAAAAAGATATTTGATCTAAAAATCACATGGCCATCCCCGAAAAAAAACCTAAGAAATTATTGATTGTAACTTGGGTATATTTTTTAGAGGAACTCATATATGTAACCTATTCCTTGAAATTCCACATAGAAAGTTTCATAATTCAAGCTAAAGGCCACTCTCCTCTTTTAACTTTGAAAAAATATGTAAAAAGGAAAAAGTATTTCTTTTTTTGGCCCAACAAAGAGCTTTGATACCAAATGTTGTGTACTCAATAAATCTAAAAATAAACAGTATAAATCAACTAGAATATAATAGATCCACAAAATAGATAATAAGATAATGAAATCAATCTATTTTGTAGTCAATATATTTGAAATATAATATAGATATTAAATCCTTTAACTTCATAAATAAATCAAAGAATTCACACAAAATAATCAACACAAGAATTAGAGAAAACCCTTGAGTTAGGATAACACCATATATTATTGCCTAAGGATGGAATGCACTCCCAAGCAATCCTTGTTTGCTGCAAATACAATATACTTCACCATATCACATTACATTTATTATACTTGTTTGTATAATACTATTTACCTCCTAGGAACATTCTAGAGGAGGAACATTCTAGTAGGTGGAACCTTCTAGTAAGCCTTCTCACATTTATTACTTTCACAATATTGCATAGGCCTTGTTTACTACAGATGGAATCCATACATAACAATACGTAAACACATATCTATTATTATTCCCATTGGGTATCGTTCTAGTTACCCCATATTACCCCCTAAGTATACTACAACATTAATTCCCCAAGCTTGAGGAGGCCCATTGATTGTTGGCATAATGAGATTCCTACCAACAATCCATTATGTTGAGGAACCCTTTTCCTCCTCACAACCAGTAGTTGGTTGCTACATTCCAAAAAACTCTTCACCTTTGCAAGGGGGAAATGAGGGTTCCCTGCACCTAGCGAATGTTTACATGTATGAACAAGATGTGAATGTCTAGACCAGGGATCATAATTACAAATCCTATAAATCTGGTTCCAAAGGGAAATGAACTATTTCTCTTAAGTTGTAGAATCCTCTCTAGATAGATAAACCAGTGGTTGAAGAAATGTTTTTCATGCCCAAGTGTGTGCTCAAAATGTTGACACACAATCCCAATTCCAGGACTGTACCTCATAATTAGTCCATTGCAGAATATCTATCCCAGGAATTATGTGTTATGTCTATGTGATAGGTTCTCTAGAGCCATCCCATGAAAAGGAGAGAATATATTTAATCTATAGGATCTTTTGACCTTGTAGAATCTCAGTGGACAATGTGAAACCCAGGATTCCACACTATGTCTTTTTCCAAATTCATGTGTTGTATTGTAATACACACATCTATAGGATAGTAGTAGATGAAGGCACATCAACTTGCATCATGTACTTGTCTTGTTGGAGAGATATCGACTCCCTAATATTAACCCTTCCCCAACCATGTTAAAATCATTCAATGAGAATTTTTTCAAATCTCATGGAATCATCCCCACATTCCCCATTGAATTTGGGGGGGAAATGATATTCGTAGAGGTGGAGGTGGTTGATCCTCTTCTCGAATACAACCTTCTCTTAGGATGAAGTTGGACCTATTCCATGAATATTGTGGTCACCTTGGTATTATAAGCCATTTTTTCCTCACTAAGGGAAGATCATCAATATTGACCAATTGTCCTACAATCGACCTGATCCAGCTACCTCATCGAGATCTAATGCCCCTTTGGTAGATAATTCAATGAAGGCATGTAAAATCATTTGTGTTGGGATGTACACTACATTGATTGGAACTTATAAAAATCCAACCCCCATATTATATATCATCTCAACTCCAACATGCATGATCTTGTCAGTCGCTACGATCCCCACAACTAGAAGTTGTTACTTTAGGACATCCTATTTTGAAGACCTATGGGTTCTACCATATCCTTCTATCTCGGTAGGGGAAACTAGGCATGCAGGAATGGATATGACTTTATTTGCAACTGATATTTTCTATTAGGCCATTTAAGCAGCCTCCGTAGACATTGATATTATTTCCCCTTTGTCATCAGAATCAAATCATATTACCTCACCTGTTTGGGCCTCCAACTCTACCACAGATCTCTTGCATTTGGATTTTTCTTCTAACAAGGTTGTTATCAATGCCATGACTAGATTTGAGATCTTGTGGGAATATATGAACCATCACTTATATTCCCTTCCCATATTGATCAAATTAGAGAATGGATATTTCAATATCACCATGATTGGTCATCCCGACTGGTATGTAAACCCCCTAGAGATGCAAGGCACATGTGTCAAGGGAAATATGGAAAACATCTCAAATACCATACCAATCAACATTTATAGGGATCTTGATGTTGTGGATAATGTATTTATCGGGGTGGACTATTCTTCTAAGGAACTTGAGACCTATACTTCCCTTGTCATGGAATTTGTGATGTTTTTTCTTGGACTTATGAAGAAATGATTGGCATTGATCCCAGGATTGTAAAACATGATATTAGAATGCATGAGAATGATAAACGTGTTCAACAAAAGTTGTGACCAGTCAACTCTATAAAGGCAGCATTGGCCCTTGACCAAGTTTTGGAGAACCTTGGTCGTGTTTGACCATTTTTGGGACTTTGACAGGATGTTCAAAGATGGAGTGCCCAGGCGAAGCAGAGATTGCGGGATCTCACCATTTTTATGGGATTTTTGGGTTTTAGGGTTTAAGTAACGGTTATGGGATGTCGTCCCATGGGTTTTTCCCATGCTTAGGCCCCTTTTTTAATGTATAAATAATTAGCTAGGCATTGTAAGAAGTAGATCTAGTTAGCTACGTGAAAAGACCTAGTAGGTCGATGGCTTAGTGCTAATGTTAAATATGTGAAAGAAGATGTGTTAAGGCTTGTAGAGCTAAGTACAAGCATTTTGTAAGTGCCTTGTGTGCAGACTATGGAAAGGTTTTGTGATTTGACCTAACTCGGGGAAGGAAGATCTGGCGAGGTGCACGTAGATCTCTTGCCCTATGCGGAGTTGGATTTGTGGGTTGGTGCATGTAAGCAGATTGGAAGAAGCTAATAAAGAAAAGAAGAGTTGGTGGATGTAGCCCCACACTGTGGTGAACCACGTATATCCTATGTCTATTGGATTTGTGCTATATCGTTCATGTGTTTATGTATTTACTTTCTTGGTGTAAGGATCTTGATGTATGGTAGATAGATCTATGAATTCTTAGTGCTTATTATGTGAATGCATGTTAGATCTGAGATTATGCTAAGTGCTTAGAGATGTTTGATCTGTTTAATATTGCATTGTTATATAATTAGGGTTTAACCTTTGAAGTGAATAAGGGTTAAAGAGTAATGAATGTTATTGTCTAAGTGCTTTGTTAAGCATTGTGATCATAGATCGGTGTCCCAGCTAGGTTGTAGACACCTAAGTCCTGCAACCCCCCTGCCTCTACCTCGGGTGAGACTTCATCTTCTTTGCAGGTGTTGTTGAAAGGGTCAGTAGTTAGGGTTTTTTTGGTGCATTGTTAAAGCATTGAACCCTGGGTATGCCCCTGTGCCAACAAATGGTTCTGTTACTGGGACCTGAAACTGTGATCATTGGGATCTGAAGAAAAGAGAAAAGCTATGTGCGTAGATTTGTTGATGTACTGCACAATATTGTACTTGGCTTTTGAAGTTATGTGCTAAGAAGATAAGCTCGATATGAAGGAAAGAGATAAGATCTTAAATATTTGTTCTCTGGTAAAGGTAATATAAGTGGAAAATTTTGTTTCGAAAGTATGACTTTAGGTATGTTTGATAGATTTTGTCCTAGTCTAAAAACTAGGGCATATCTAGAAGAAAGAAGATTTGATTTGAATAAATTTGATAGAGGTAATGAAATATATGTTATTCCTATGCATAGAAATAATTTTTGGACTAACAAGTGGATGCAAGATCCTAGAAATAATTTTTTACAGGTACAACACTGTGATTCCAGTGCGTAGTACAGAAAAGGTTGGCGATCATTTAAGAGAAAGAGAGGATTGGCTTTATGTTATAGTTGCAGAAGACCGAGACATCTTGCTAAGGAATGCCCTGGTAGAGGTCCTATTTGTCTTTGTTGTAATTTTGTTGGTCATGAAGTTTTGGATTTCCCTAGAATGATTGCTAAAGTTAAGGACATAAACATGAAACAAGAAGACTGTGAAGAAGGTCAAGAGACTAAAAATATACTAGAACACCAGAAAGAATCAAAGACTATATTATTGCAGATGAAAGAAACACTGAATGATCACATAGACATCAATTTATTAGAGATATTAAAAGAGAAGGAGTGCATAGAAACAATAATAGGAGACTTTGACATAGACTATGTATTGGATGCAGAAACACAGATGAATATCATGACATAAAGTACTTGGGAAATTTTGGGAAAGCCTACTATGGTTCCTTCATTGGGAAGGATAGGATTGTTAAAGGAAAGATGATAACCCTATGTGGAATACTTACTCATGTACCTATGATTTCCCATGGAACATCGACAGAAGAATAATTTGAGGTCATCAAGTTTTTTGAGAACAAAGCTCCTTTTGAACTTTTTCTAGGAATGACCTGGGTTGAAAAAGATCAGATCTGAAGGAAAGAAGAAGAAGAAGCCACAGAACAAAAAAGAAAGAATTAAGGGATTTTATGGATAGGAGAATAACATGCTTAATAGAATAACAGGAGGACAAGTCTAAGAAATAGAAAGTTGAAGGAACGTAGGAAGGCTTGAAAAACCTGTCCATGCAGGAAAGAAGTGCATCTACCCCAGAAATAGTAAGAGAAGAGGTATTACACTCAAACCATTTGAAAGATTCTCAGCAATGTGAAGTTACTATGTTAAGATATTATAAGAATAAAATGGAAAGAGGAATCCAGAGACTCGGATCATAGGAAAGAAGGCTAAAAAGATTAGTAAGAAGAAAGCAAATTTAGAAAAATTGCAGGAAGCTCCAGAGAGGACTTTGCATAAGGAAGGATTTCATAACTTGAACCTCACCGGAATAGTATAAAAACGTAGAAAAGAACTTTGACTTGGTGAAGCAATATGACCGTTGGAGGCGTCCCAACCATTAGAACGATGCTCCGGAATGGATAGAAACGTAGTTATTTCCGACAAGATCTCCATTGGACCATTGGGACCGCGCCATAACAGATGGAATCGTATTGATTGAGGCATTCCTGCCCGTTGGAGGAATCCATTATGACATTTCTTATTTAATCCGTCGAATGCCTCACTGGGGACACTTTTGCAAATTGTGATTATCCGAGTTAACAAAGAAATGAGTGCTATCACGCTATTCTTTTGAGACCTCACCATGCGTTTCTTACCTTGAGCACCCATTCTCCTACCTGATATAATTGACCACGAGCGTGTATGTCGGGCGAACGCAAAGCAGTAGAGAAGTTTATGGAGGAGATCCTGATAGACCTTATGGCTGAGAAGGTCATGTTTGCAGGAGTACAGGCCTCATTGATGAGAGGATTGCAAACACCCCCCTCGAATGCACGTTGATCTATTCGAACTAGGCCATCCTAAACCGCAACGGAGAAGAGAAGCAAGCATCATGACGACCTAGTGAATGAAAATATCATCTCGTCGATCTTGCCCAACTACATCCCGCCTTTGGTTGGCATGGTCAATCGCGATAGAGTCCCAAGATATTTTGAGTACACACTCATCACTGCATACCTCTCGAAGGGGATATGCATAGTAGGACCACAACTAGGACTGATCCCTGATAATAAGATCAATGAATTTAACGTGGGAGACATGAATAATTATGCGCTTCTCACACTGCATAAGTACTTGAAAAAGATGATGAGGAAGAAGTTGAAGATAGTCCCCCAACCATGTATTAAAGAGATTTCAAGGTCCACCATCCTTAATGTTATGAATATACCCCACTTCGGTAGACACTCCATCGGTTTAGGCCAGTCGTGAATTTCCACATAGATCGACACTTCATATATATCATCGCGCCTGGGGATGAGAGAAAGGAGGAGTTGTAGTCATACCACAAGTTGACTAAGGAAGATATGGAGGAGATAACCAAGGAATGGTCGGTTGAATTCCTTGTACCAGTTGGAGATGCAGAACTCTTCAACCCTGACCTCATCGGAAGTTCTATGGTCACTAGGACTAAGTGGGATGGACTGAGCAACACCAAGAAGAAGAAGAAGGAAAAAGTACAGGAGATAAATAGCGCATCGGAGGAAACTGCATTTGACTCATCAGGAGAAGGAGGTGACGAAGTAAACCAAGAGGAGAAAGAAGACAAGCAAGAAAAGGGTGAAGTGACACTGCTGAAGGATCCCCTTAAAAAGGTCGAGACATCAAATAAAAGGAAGGTTTCTCCAAAGAAACTCTTAGCGTGGAAGAAGTCACGAGCCAATAAGCCCCAGTCATAGAATTTCCTCATAGTGGATGATATTGACCTCATCATCGCAGCTATAGAAGATACTTCAGAGCATATTTTACAGTGAAACGAGGCAAAGAAGGAGACAATGTACGACATAATCGAGGCACACCTTAAAGGGGTACATCAAGCTCTTTATTCAAGCCACGCAATGTCTACTGGGCCGTCATCATCAAAAGGTATGGAATTGGGGGATGAGCCTTCCCAATTGCATAGAATAGAAGATGCAATAGAGGCTCAACTTCGTCAAGTATAGGAAGAAAAGTAGCATGACACAAAGGCCTTGAAGCAAGCAAAGGAGGAAGCCCTAGAGAAACATTGGGTTGCGTAACAAGAGAAATATGAACTTAGAGAAAAGTTTGAAGAGGAAAGAGAGCAGATCCAGAGAGAAAAATACCAGTTGATCGCAGAGCAGACTGAGGTCAAAGAGGCAGCATCTAGAGCACTTTGGTCTATGCCAGGATTAGCCCATATGGAAGAAGAGACAACTGAGAGCCAAGTGGGGAAGCTCGCTGAAGCCATTCAACAACCTCAAGCAAGAGTAACAGAGTTAGAACTGTAAGCAGTGTCGAGCACTCTGTAGGAAGTGCAAGACCAAACGAAAGAAACTATCAAGAGTGCAGTCGAAAGAATCAAGGCATTGGCTTCAGAATGAAATAAATTAAGTAATCGAAGCATGTAGACCTATGAGAACCTTGCAGAATACCTAGATCTGAGGATATTGGAGGCAAAACTCCAATAGGAGAAGCAACATGCATTGACTGTGCAAGAACAACTGAAGCAGCTTACAGGCGTTGAGAATGTGAATAGATCACAGGAGCAGTGTGCAGTTCAACAGAAGGTCACTTCCATCCAGAGCAGAGTGATGGAGGTGACACAACAACTCCAGCCAGTGCAGGATGAAGCTTGCACCCTTTTTGAAGAGATCGAGGGACAAGGTGCATAGCTAGAATAGGTGGTCACAACAGTAGAACAATGCTTGGTAGGGCCCGTCACCGAGAAATTCATCTAGGATTTCTTCGAGAAGGAGGCTTTGGTGAAGCAACAAGTCGAGGCAACTCAAGCTCAGCTCGAGGCCTTCGAAGCAATATTTTCTAGATCAAAGTGACTTGGGATGAGTCACAGGTGAGTGTTGGGGGCCTGTTGGCCCTTGAACAAGTTTTGGAGAACCTTGGTCATGTTTTACCATTTTTGGGACTTTGACAGGTTGGTCGAAGATGGAGCGCCCAGGTGAAGTGGCGATCCAGGGATCTCACCCTTTTTACAGGTTTTTTGGGTTTTAAGGTTTATGTAATGGGTATGGGATGTCGTCCCATGGGTTTTTCCCATTCTTAGGCCCCTTTTGTAATGTATAAATAAGTAGCTAGAAATTGTAAGAAGTAGATCTGGTTAGCTATGTGAAAGACCTAGTAGTTCGATGGCTTAGTGATAATGTTAGCTATGTGCAAGAAGATGTGTTAAGGCTTGCAGAGCTAAGTCCAAGAGTTTTGTAAGTTCCCTGTGCGCAGACTGTGGAAAGGCTCTGTGTTTTGACCTAACTCAAGGAAGGAAGATCTAGCAAGGTGCACGCAGATCTCCTATCCTATGCAGAGTTGGATCTGTGGCTTGGTGCATGTAAGCAGATTGGAAGAATCTAATAAAGAGAAGAAGAGCTGGTGGATGTAGCCCCACACTGGGGTGAACCACGTATATCCTATGTTCATGTGCTTTGTGCTATATCGTTCATGTGTTTATGTATTTACTTGCTTGGTGTAAGGATATTGATGTATGGTAGATAGATCTATGAATTCTTAGTGCTTATTATGTGAATGAATGTTATATATGAAATTATGCTAAGTGCTTAGAGATGTTTGATATGTTTAATACTGCATTGTTCTATAATTAGGGTTTAACCTGCGAAGTGAATAAGGGTTAAATATTAATGAATGTTATTGGTTAAGTTGTATATTAAGAATTATGATCACAGATTTGTGTCCTAGCTAGGTTGTAGACACTTGAGTCCTGCAACCCCCCCTGTCTCTACCTCGGGTGAGACTTCATCTTCTTCGTAGGTGTTGCCTAAAGGGCTGGTAGTTAGGGTTTTGTTGGTGTGTTGCTGAAGAGTTGAACCATAAGTCTTCCCCTGTGCCAAAAGGTGGTTGCGATCAAAGAAGAGGTAGATAAGATGCTCAAAGATAGATTCATTTACCTAGTTCACTTAAATGAGTGGATATCTAACCCCCTGCCCATTGAAAACAAATAGGGAACTATTTGAGCTTTCATCGACTTTTGAGATCTGAATAAGGATTTTTTGAAGGAAAACTATCCAACTCCCTTCATAAACTAGATAATTTATGAGTGTGATGGGAATGAGATCTTCTCATTCATGGATTGTTTTTCCGGTTATAATTAGATTCGAATTTGGCTAGAGGACCAACATAAAACTGTGTTTATTTTTCCTTGGGGAACCTTCGCTTATCGTAAAATTCCTTTTGGCTATAAAAATGCTGGGGCTACTTTCCAATAGGCTATGTAATATGATTTTCATGACATCACACACATTTTTGAAGCATACCACTATTATTTTTCTGCACTCTCTCATAAGTGGGAAGATCATCATATGCACCTTCGTACAGTGTTTGATATATGTTGTTACTACAAGATTTGTTTGAATTCTCATAAATGCATCTTGTGTGTTGTGTCAAGGTGAGTTTTAGGTTTCATTGTTTCCAATATGGGGATATGATGGTTTACCCACTCAAGGTTGAGGCAATAGTTGAGTTCCCCCCCACATAATTTGTTCCAGCTACAAAGATTTTAAGGAAATGCTAACTTATTGATATGGTTTATTGTAAACTATGTTGAGGTTTCTTGCTATGTTGAGGTAAAAATCATGATAAAGTGTAGAAAGTTTAGCAGAGATGATGCAACAAAAGAAGAAGAACACATGACAAACAAAACAAAACACAGACTTGTGATGAAGTATGCAAAGAGGATAATTTCAAAAAAGATGAAGAAGAAAGATCAAGCAAGTGATGAAAGAATCATATTTGCAACAATAAAGGCAATAGTTGATGAGCCTCTGCATGTGTTGTGGAAAGCATGGATTTTCACATATGTGTTTTCATCTCATGTATGTCCGAGTTGATTGACTTGGTAATTTTAAGAATTTGGTTTTACTATATTGGAGTTATTTTTGTTAGAATTCAGAACTCTAACAAATGACCAGTGATTATAGAATATTCAAGACAAATAATGGATGAGGTCAAGTATGTGCATGATTTGAGAGGAGAAATACTTCGTGTTTTATGATATATTATATTTTGCTGATGTTTTGAAATCCTGGATGGGTGTTTGATGTAATGAAAATCAAAACAGAGTTGTGTATAGAAGGAAGTTATGGCTACATGTTTATTCCTTCTAATTGTTACTTGATGAAAGAATGTTTGACGAATGTTGCACTATAAGTCCTCATATGTATGTGAAGAGAATGTAAGATTGGCATGGATACATCCTATATCCATACTATTTTCCTAGAGAACTAGAAAGAACCATGGTTGGGTACTTAGGTATCTTGGTAGATGGAAGTATGTGTTACACATTATTTTCATCATCCCTATGACCATTAATGATGTAAAACTATATGTTTTCTTCAGAGGGGTTAGTGGCCTGAATTCCTGAAGAAAGAAGGGAGAAGAACTTTTACTGAGAGAAGAATTTGTATTTTCCTTTTCAAAAACCCTATTAAAGAGGATTTCCACAGGCTACTCTATACACAAGGTGCATAAATACTTGATTTCCACAGGTTGTACTAAAGCTAGGATGCAGAGTTTCCGCAGGATACACTATAGCTAGGGTGTGGAAATTCATGTACGTGGGAAAACAAGTGTCTTATCGATGCTTATAGAAGGAGAAGCTTCTATGGTGAGGTGGCCTCCGAACAGTTTGGATCTTACTCACTTTCATGATTTAGTGCGATCATCCTAACCTCCTCACCTTATCCTCTTCATCTTATAAAAGGAGAGGATCTCTCATGGAGAAAGTTAGTTGGATTGAGCTTGGGTTTTGTAGCTTGGGGTTTTTGGAGCTTGTATATTGGTTTTGAGCTTTGCTTTGTCAAGATAGATTGTGAATAACTATCAGATCCATGGTCTCAGAATCCTTGGATTAGAAGTGTGTGGGAAGCAAGGAACTGTTGGAAGGAACCTGACGATATCAAGGCATCTGGTTGTATCTTTCTTCCACATTATTTAATACAGATATACTTTTCTTTCCTATATGAATGTTATTTGTCCATATTGTATGATTCCTTGATCACATACATATTTTCGTATCAAGTAGACTCTGTTATTCTTGTCTTTGTTGGATTGTGTTTATTTTCATATATTTCTCCATAAGCCTCATGACAGAGCTTGGATTGCATTGGTGAAGTCAGATATTTGATATTTAAAAGTTATGTTCTAGATCGATTTTTCATTTGATAGTTGAATCTAAGGAAAGAGTAGTGTACTGTCTCATTTTTTTCTAGTTTCATATTGAAGCTAGGGGGATTGATTTGTGTCTGCACTTAACAATTAGCTCGATAACAAAATTGGTGACTCAACTGGGGAACGGATTGTTCTCCTAGTTTTTCCTGCTTTCTTTCTTTGATTTCTTGGGTTCTGTTTTCTGAGTCTGCAGGGGACCCATCCAGCCTCTCTGGATTTGGAAGTTCTTTTAGACTCTTTTCCCTTTTTCCAATTTTCCTTTGTTTACAGGCATTTTCGCACTATATCCCATATGCAGCCTGTGGAAACCTTAGATCGTCGCAACTTGACTTCTTAGACCAATGTGTAATCTCTGCACCCTACCCATATCTAGCCTGCGGAAACCTCAAATTGTCACACTGTACCTTACTGTTGGGTTGTGACGTCTCCTGTAGAATTTTTTGGATTAAGTCTTTTTGTCTTCTGTCACCCAGTTTTTCTTTGACCACCTGGGATGAACTTTTGGACCCTGTATTTGACTGTTTATGGTCTTCTTGACAATTGTTGAGCTGCTTTTAGAAATATTTTATTTGTTTTCTTTTGAAATATTTGGTCTCTTGCTTTGGGTGTCTTTCAGTTACAAAGCATTGTTTTTTCTTTAGAATTGTTTGGTGAAAGAATTTCTTTTTCTTTTATTGAATAGTTTGTGTTAAAAGAGAAAATTGTTTGGGTTTCTTTGTTTCATATTGATTTGCTATTTATTTTAGCTATCTTCGAAACAAAAAAAAATCATTTCTTGCTTTATCTTAGATTGGGGGGAATCTTTGCATTTGAAGTAGCGAAATTGCATGGTTTTTGGCATTTTTTAGTCTTGGATTGGGGGCCAAGAATCGTGTATTGGTGTACAATCTCTTTGGCTCATTTATTAAAATTCTTGATATTGATGAGTTTAATTAAAGTTTGGGACATTTTTCATCTGGGAATGATAAATGTTTTCTCCTTCTCCTAATATAACTTTCATCGAAGTGAAATATTTTCATTCTCATTTCTTTGCATTGTTTAGAGTTGGTCAAAACATCATTTAGTCCACGCCATTTTCCTCTTGAGTAACAACAACCTTAAAATAAAATGCTTATAAAAATTGATTATACATTTTAATATTTTATGGTAGAAAACCTACATTCAATTAGTTGTAGGGCTTTGGAATAGGTGTGAAACATAACTTTCCAAAGCTACAAACAAACATAGAATATTGAGTTGGGGAGCGGTGAAATCCAATTGCTACATTTTTTCCTAGGAAGCCCTTCTCACACAAGGGTCAATCACGAGATCACATTAAGACTAGAAGAGTTACTCACCCTGCTTTGTTGGTCTTGGTGTATAAATTGCACGTATTATGGGGGGAGCTTGAAGCTATACCCACAATGATGAGTGGAATCCTTTCAAGTTGATTTCGAGATAGATACCATGCCTTTGCACGTGGATCAGACTGTCGACTGTTTCCCCAGGAATCATTGTTGTCATTGGTAACCCTAGTGGCCTATCTCTTTAGGGTCTTTACACAAGGTGACTATGGAGGGGCAACTCTTCACGATACTTGGAATCAACGTTGGCCAAACTCACTCGGGCTCCTTGGAGGGTATACCCACGATTATGTGTGGGAGCTTGCACAAAGGCATAAGTCCATTACGCAGGTCGTCAACGTAACGTTTCTGCATACTCTATCGCATCCCCTTCTTATATTGTTCTTGCGGCGTTGGATTTGATCACCAACTAGTGAGTTCATTGTGAGAAGGTTTTGTTTGTTTTTTTGCTTCCTAGATTTTTAGCGTGTGTTGTTTGTTTTCCCTAGTGGACTCTAGGTTGGATTTTTGTTTTAATGGCATCAGTTCCTAAAATGACCAATGAAGGAACTCCTTTTCTAGGGGAACCTTTTTTTTTTCCTTCTTATGGAAATGTTGGTCCTCCTCATATCGCTACTTTGAGCCTTCCAGGTCTCACAATTGGATTACCAGTATGGTTTTTTTCCACTCAAGTAATCCCAAATGCAGATAGTGCTTCGGTTCTAAGCACTCCCCCCCGAGAACATAAACCTCATGTTGATCCTTCACCTTCTTCACCAATAAGATCTTCTTCACCTTCTTCACTTGCAAGGTCCTATTCTATTTCATCTTTTTCGCCGAGTGAAAGCTCTGTAGCTAGTAACCTAGTGGATAAGAAGAAGAAGAAAAGGAATAATAAGATGAAGAAAAATAAGCAAGGATCTACACCTCCAACCACTACTAAACATGTTAGAAAGAATTAAATTACTGTTAATCATGTTGGGAGTGTTGATGATGCCAATATCACCCAAAACCGTAAGCCTAAGTACCCTTGCAGGCTTTGTAAGGGTAGCCATCTTCTTAAGGATTTCCCTGGTCTATCCAAGGTCATAGAAGCATGGTCTATATCTCCTTTCCAGTCTATGTCGTCAGCCTCTGAAAAACATGTTGATGACCTCCCGTCAACTAGTCAGGATACCATTTGGAAGAAGAAAAGTACAGTCAAGTTCTCGTGTATGTTATGAAAAGGGAGTCATCTAACTCACCTTTTCCCTCATATGGAAAAAGCCTTGAAACTACTGGAACACATGACTATTTCATGGCATCAACTTCCAGCTACTTACCGTAGGATTTCTCTCAACCCCCCTGTAGTTGATGGAATGATTAATCTGGTCCCTTCGTTGGTCAATCCGATTGATCATGTCGTCAATCTGGTCACATCCTTAATTGAACCAGTTGACAAAGTGGTTGATCTGATCCCATCCTTGGTCAATCCCACTCTCCCGCCAAAGAGTGAAACCCAAGCGGTTGATCTGTTTCCACCTGTCGACCTCATTCTCCCCTTGGAAAATGCAACCCAAGTGGTCGATCCTACTCTCCTGCTAGAGAGTAAACCCGATTATGCCCACGTTTTTCTTGTTGATACAGACACTACCATCCTAGGAGGCATTCCTCCTTCTTCCGTGGAATCCCCTTCAAGTAATTAGGCCATCCTTTTTCGATTGGGGTCTGCTAACTGGACCTCGTCTTCCCTCTCGCATTCCTTTCCAGATTATAGCATAGGTTTGTGGTCAGGATGTTCCTCAAACAATGATAGATGAAGGTTCGTCTGTTATTATTTTGTCCTCTATTACTTGGCAAGCTTTGGGTTATCCTCAACTTGCGTTGGTTACACAAAATCTGTTATCTTTTAACAGAAGAACCAATCAACCTTTAGGGACCCTTCCTCAATTTTTTGTAACTTTGGGAGGGAAAACTATCTTTATTGATGTCATGGTAGTCCAAGACCCCTTGGATTTTGCTTTACTCCTTGGGCGAGATTATGTTTATGCCATGAAAGATATTGTGTCCACTCTTTTTCATGTGATATCTTTCCCACACGATGGAAAAATGGTGACTGTTGATCAACTTTCATTTATTGGCCCTGACTTGACCATCAACTCAATGAACTCCCTAAATGGTTCGTATATGCAGTCGGTTTCGCCCCCGCCACAGGTCAATTATGTGGCATTGTCCCCCATGCCTTCACCTACCAATGAAGATGGGTATCTCGTTGTAAGCTCAGTCTCTTATGACTTAGATCTGGTAGTTGACATGGTGGTCTCTTCGATAGGGTATTTATATTTTGATCTCCTTGCCCCTGTCGCAGCCCTCGACATGATGTCCTTCCAGAGTGTTTTTCTTCCATCGAGTGAAGATCTCTTGGAATCCATGACTGATTTTTGTCCCTTGACATGGCATCCTTCCCGAGCATTGTCCTCTTAGAATCCATGATCAAGAAGAGAGATTTGAGCATGATTTTCTGAGATCAAGCTCGTTAAAAAATGAAACTAGCTTTGAGCATGATTTTCTGATTTCAAGCTCGTTAAAAAATGACACCAGCTTTGAGCATGATTTTCTGATTTCAAGCTCGCTAAAAAATGAAACCAGCTTTGAGCATGATTTTCTGATTTCAATCTTGTTAAAAAATGAAACCATGTTTGAGCATAATTTTCGGATTTCAAGCTTGTTAAAAAATGAAACCATCTTTGAGCATGATTTTATGATTTCAAGCTCGTTAAAAAATGAAACCAGCTCTGAGCATGGTTTTCTGATTTCAAGCTCATTAAAAAATGAAACTAGCTATGAGGATAGTTTTTGCGTCTCTGTGGAAACCTCATTAAAAAATGAAACATAGGTTACGAGCATAGTTCCTATTTCTGTGTCAAGCTTGTTCAAAAATGAAATAGAGGTCTGGGGATTGAACCTAGATTCCTGGGCATAGTTTTTGCTTCTCTGTGGAAAGCTCGTTAAAAAATTAAATAGTTCTTCCCCCTTTTCATTTTAGTCAAGTCTAGTATTTGAAGCTTCCTTTCCTTCACCTTTGCAGTTGGACGAAACAAAGCTTGGGGGGGAATTCTTCTAGCCTTTGGACTTCATGCTAAAGTTGAGCCACTAGTTTCTTAAGCTGGGGGCTAAGTAAGAACCATCCCTAGAAAATGCATTGGGAATTCCAAGCATAGTTTTCTATGGTTCAAGATTGTGTAAAAATGAAACCACCCACCTCAAGCATAGTTTCCTCTGGTTCACGATTGTGTAAAAATGAAACCAGGTCCAAGCATAGTTTCCTCTGGTTCATGCTTGTGTAAAAATGAAACCAAGTCCAAGCATAGCTTTGTTTAGTTTTAAGCTTGTGAAAAAACAAAATCTATCCCAAGCATAGTTTTGTTTTGTTTTAAATCTTTCATAAAAATGAAAACAATCCTGAGCTTAGTCTTTGTTCTTTATCATGCTCGTAAATACATGAGAATAAGTTATCAAGATTAGTATTTGTTCTTTCCCATGCTCGTAAATAGGTGAGAATGTAACCGAGTATACCTTTATCATTTTTTCGGAATCATAAAGGTTATACGAAAAAGGAACCCCCTGGAGTTCCCTTTAAGCTCTTTTCAGACTCTCTAAATATGAAAATATTGTCGAGCGATCTTGTTCTTTTCATGCTCGTTAAAGTATTTGAAGAAAACATTTGTTGAGTGATATTTTATCTCTTTTTTGGTCTCATCATAATACTTTATGAAAAATGAATTTTTGGAGTTTTCTTTAAGTGTTTTTCAGAATCTCTAAACATGAAAAACCTCTGAGTTTTCTTTCTTGGGACTCATAAAACAAGCATTGAAAGGCCCATATGAGACCAAACCACTCTTTCCTAGGTTTTGTTAAACATGCTCCGAGGGACTCATCTGAAGGATGAGATTACATTTCAGGCATATGTTATCCTCCTCAAGCTTGTGTAAAAATAAAGAGGTACTCGCCAGAAATGGTGGGGGAAAAATTGGGAAAGAAATGTGTCTAAACCTGTATTCTATGGAAGAGTCACTTTTGAACATGACACCCTTTCACTCGCTTTGTGTCTAGGTTGGAAAATCCACTTGTCTCTTGGTCAAACTCCTTTATAAGATTACAAATCGGTGTGTGATCCCTGTTGTTGATTCATTTTTTCCAAGACAGTTGTTGTGTCATCAATATGTTCAAAGAGAAGTTCAACCCGGAAATCCTTCTATTGCATCGACCATTTTTGTAGTCCTTAAGCCTTCTATTGCGTCGACCATCCCTGAGTCAGTCCTGAATCACTTTTTACTTTGATCTACATCAAATCTTGTTACTTGTTTCGTGTCATTTGATGGGGGGTACATTAAGGCCCTCCCGTAACGAGTCTTTTTCTATCGACGTCAGCTCATTATCCAGGAATTAGACTTAGAAACTAATTGGTACCTTGGAACTTGCATGCCTCAATGGCAGGTTTCCTCACTTTCGACTGTGGGTTTTCATTATCGACCCCTGATCAGAAGATTTTGTCGGGTGTTCGACTTCAGCTCATTAATTCACATTCATTGGATTATACTAGAGTACCTTGGGAGTCATTGACATTAATGGTGATTTCCCTCGCACTTGTTAACGGCATACACTAATGACTGGTAATCAAGTGGTTTCTACCATGTTCAACTTCAGCACATGTATTCACATGGTTAGATTCGTACTATAGAGTGGTGGATATGAAGACCCTGGATCTTTTCTAACAGATTTAGGTTGCGTTGGAGTATATTTGGTTTGTATTGTTGCATATATCCACATTGTATGTCTGGTGGCTATGTTCAAATTTGAGTCTTTAACACATAGATCCACAGTGTATTTTTGGCGGCTATGATCAGATTTGAGTCATAATGGTATGGATCCATGGTGTATGTTTGGTGGACATGAAATGTATTAATTGACATGGATCTTTACATTTTGTCATTTATGCTTTGAGTCATTTGCATTCTGAGTATGGGAATGCCTACCGCAATGATGATATATTATTGTACTGTATTTCCTTTTTTGTTGGCAGGTTTCTAACTGACGTGTTCCTTGTTCCCTACACACACTCGATAAAGTATTTCAACTATCACTCTGTTCTAAATTCATACTTTGGGGGGATCTTTGTTACACATTATTTTCATCATCCCTATGACCATTAATGATGTAAACCTATATGTTGCCTTCAGAGGTATCAATGGCTTGAATTCCTGAAGAAAGAAGGGAGAAGAACTTTTATTGAGAAAAGAAGTTGTATTTTCCTTTGTAAAAACCCTATTAAAGAGGATTTCCAAAGGCTTCTCTATACATAGGGTGGGGAAATTCCTGATTTCCGTAGGCTGCACTAAAGCTAGGCTGCAGAGTTTCCATAGGATGCACTATAGATAGGGTGTGGAAATTCCTGTACATGGGAAAAATGAGCGTCTTCTAGATTTTTCTAGAAGGAGAAGCTTATATGGTGAGGTGGCCTCCAAACGGTTTGGATATTACTCACTTTCATGATTTAGTGGGATCATCCTAACCTCCTCACCTTATCCTCTTCAACTTATAAAAAGAGAGGAGCTCTCATGGAGAAAGTTAGTTGGATTGAGCTTCAGTTTTGTAGCTTGGAGTTTTTGGAGCTTGTATATTGGTTTTGAGCTTTGATTTGTCAGGATAGATTGTGAGTAACTACCCGATCCATGCTCTCATAATCCTTGGATTATAAGTATGTGGGAAGAAAGGAACTATTGGAAGGAACCTAATGACATCAAGGCATCTGGTTGTATCTTTCTTCCACATTCTTTAATACAAATATACTTTTCTTTCCTATATGAATGTTATTTGTCCATATTGTATCATTCCTTGATCACATACATAGTTCCATATCAAGTAGACTCTGTTATTCTTGTCTTCGTTGGATTGTGTTTATTTGTAGATATTTCTCCATAAGCCTCGTGACAAATCTTGGATTGCATTGGCAAAGTTGGATCTTCGATATTTAAAAGGTATGTTCTAGATCCATTTCTCATTTGATAGTTGAATATAAGGAAAGAGTAGTGTATTGTCCCATTTTGTTCTAGTTTCGTAGTGAAGCTAGGGGGATTGATTTGTGTCCACACTTAACAATTAGCCCGATAATAGTATGTCCATAGGATGATCAAATTCTCGGTCTTTACTCTGAGGTTGGTGTTTGGCCCTGGAGTACAACATGTTCCTAGTCAATCTGAGGTATCAATGGTATATTTGGTTTCCATTTGGTACATGTTCAAGATAACAATCCTATAAGTGAAGAAGCATGGACACTTATTTTGTTTTTTGATAGTTTGGTGTGTCTGAAAAGATATCCATATGACTCAAGTCATGACGAGTCAAAGACAGTAAGTTTGGTCTCAATGAAGAGTAGATGAATTCATATTAAATGTGAAAGTTCATCTTTGTGCTTGAGCATATAGGTTGGAATGGCCATTCAATCCTACTTGAGAATGGGTATTTCCATGAAAGGGGAGGTTTTACAACCATATATGGACTCATGAACACTTGGAGTTGGATGTGCACTATGGGTGATGTTAGGAGACTGAACAAGGAAGGACAAGGAAAGGTATAAACAAAGAGTGGATGCATCAGTTGTACTATAAGTTACTGGAAAAACTATTTACACATGCATGGAGAGTGAAAATGTTTGAGATTGCAACAAGAAGGACAAGGATAGAGATGTTACGCTAGAGAGAGTTATTTTGACTTTGATTCAAAGGAATATGATGACTATGGAAGTCCTATGGAAATATAGAGAGTTCTTTGAAATTGGTGACATTTCTTATGACAGTAGTGGATATTGGTTGTGACAACAAAAAATATTGGACAATGATGGACAAATAAAGTAAAACAAGGTAAATCTTGTGAGGTGTGTTGATCATATTGTAATTACATTTTGTAGTTGTAGAAAGTATATGATGTTATGTTCTATATAGTGATCCTTGAGAAGTTTGAGTTTGTACCTGACATCTCCATGAGTGGATTATGTAATGTATGTATCTATATCTATATAAAATGTAAATGTCATATTTCTATAAGACTTGGATATGTGTGCTTTCCCCTTTTTCATGTGTCCCTAATAACTTGGATAACTTGTCTACTATAATGCAGTAGCCTCTATGGTAGATTTATTTAACACTAAGGGTGGACCATGTTATTGGTTTTACACTCTTATATGTAAAGTTCTACATTACGAGGAATTTAATCAATAGGTTGAATGAAACATGTACATGAAGGGACATCCTATTAAACCAACAATTACAATTACTGGTTACCCAGGTATTTCGGTAGATGGTTTTTCCTTTATATGGAACTCGAGAGAGTGATGATGTCTATATGATCAAGGTATGAGATGAAAGTTCCAGGATGGACTAGAGATATACTTTGTTGATAAAAGGAGGTTCTTTGATTCATAAAGGAGCATTTTCTATAGAGGAGAAGATGTTGATGTAGACCTCCACTGCCAAAAATTAAGACAAATAGTGGTTAAGGGGAGTATTGGAATATGTAACTCCTACTTGTATTAGGTGTGATCACATATGTGGTTGTAATGTTAGGTAGAGCTTATATCTATGTAGAGAGTTTGTTCCTAGTCTATAGGAGGTTGTTGGAACTAGTTGGATGTGAGAGATTCTCTCCAATTAGATGCTTCCTATAATTATGCAAGGTTGAGATATTTGCTCAATTGAGTAAATTGCATGATCAAGGTAGTTTGTCTATATTGAGACAAGACGCATTTATTTATATGTACTCTATTACATTGATTGAATAGAGTGCTCAATATATTCTTTGATGTGTGTAAATAAGTGTCTACTCTCTCACATTTCTAATAGGCCCTCTGTGGAGAAATATAATGAACAAGGGAATCAACCCAATCCAAGACTACCATCATATGTCAAAGAACCGACCATAGCCTTCAAGCATGTGAATATTAGGCCTTACAAGGCACTGTTTTAGTTTCTATTCTAGAGAAAGATCAACAACTCTTGTGGAACCCATTTTACACTCTCTAGTAATGAAAACAATATGCCATGATTGATTGTCTTCAAAACAATTTAAAAAATGTGAAATTAAAAGGACAAACAATAATGAAGTTGGCTGGATAATCAACTCAAAAAATGAGAAATAAAAGAAAAAAATGTGATCGCAATCAAACATGAAAGAAACCCCATTCTTCGGATTTTTGGGTTAATTGAATCCTAGTCTTGAAGTGTTGATCGATGTTTTCTAGGCCTTGCTAAATTGATGATGGGAAGAGATTGTTGGACTTGAAGTGGATGGGATGGCCTCTGATCGGAAGGAAGGATGTACCGTGAAGGGAATTCCTTCACTTTCCTTTCATGTAGTGTCTACACGAGATCAACGATCATAATGTCCCCAATATAATCCCCAATTTAATTAATGATTAATATAGATATAATGTATGGTTGTGGCCAAGATATGTATATGCAAACTGTATTTCTAAATTTTAATAATAAAATGTGATGCTAGTTGTTGGGGCATATGGATAGAGATGGGGGATGATTAATCAAAAAGAGAGGGGAGGGTCTAAGATAACTTCTAAGAGAGGGGTCCAAGGGGGAATTATCCATGTCTATTAATTCAACCCACTTCCTAAAATTACTATTTGTATATGAACCTTCTATTTTGTTGTTGAGTTTTCCCAAAGCCAATCATTGAATGGATGTAAGAGGGTGGGTGTGAGGAGTCACATCCCATAGTTATTGGGAGAATGGGGGATAAGTAAAATTAATCTGGGTAATATTGTAAGTCAATCAATTAATCCAAGCAAAGGAAAATTTGTATAGGAAATTACAACAGTTTTGGATAGTCAATGTTTTTCATGAACAAAAAGAATAGAACATGAAAGAACAACATTGGAGTTGGAGAAACCATGGAGGGTGAATTATGGAGTGTATTTGGAGCAGAAGAGTGAATATCCAGGTTTTTAGGCATGGAGAGTGAACTCTTGTTTGAGTTTCACTGTAACATCAAGTGATTGTTGTTGTTTTTCCTCGTAGTTTTCCTACCAGTGATCTCCCTTGAGTTTCCTAGTAGTGATATTCTTAGTTACATGTTCTAGAGAGACCCTGATAAATTGTAACACACCCAACCCCTTATTTGTATTTCTAAAGGATGAGACATCAAGTTTTCATTTCCATCAAACGTCTTAGATCCTTTTTCTGAGGCCTTCCATACCTTCTACTTGTCAAGATCTTTCAATGGACTACTACTAGGCTCAAAACTGAGCTCAAGATTGGGAGATAAGCCTTTACAAATATCTTCGGGTGTTATTAGATGAGGGCCACATGGAATCCACATGGATCCATCTCATACCTAACATCTAAAGTTTCCCGAAGACCCAGAGCTCCCAACACTCCTGAATCTATGGTGGATATCCATCCACCATTAAATCAGACAACAAATCTTCCTCTTTGTTAATGAATATGCCTAAGGATAATTTGATGATTTGTGCTTCGACGTTAGGCACCCATTTTATTTCTATGCATGAGACATATTGGAGCCTCAAAATACTAAAGTCTCGTAATATTTCCATGTGGCTCTGAAATTTGGGCCTTTCAGTCTCTCTACAATACTACACCCCAAATCCTCCAGAGTCTCGTAGTCTTGGACTCCCAAAGTCTCGATCAATTCACCAACCACTTTGGTCATGTGGGAATCTGCCAGGGGATAACAAGTGGCAAGGGCCAGGGGTGACACATCACTCTTAGATGATATCACTCTTCCATGTCACTTCAGACTGATGGCCTTCCATAGCCCTTCGATCTCATGGTCAAGGTATGTTCACATATACCCCTGGATCTATGGTCTTCGTTACTTCATAACTTTGACGTTCGGGAAATCCATGGTGTGACTTCCTCCTTTCTCTCGGAGTGGTCATCGTTGGGCTGACCATGGTTTAGATCCAACTTCCAGGAAAGGTCCCAAAGTGTCCTCAGATGTATGACTCTTGTCACTTCGCGAGTGTGAGATTCGGGGGTTCTATCCACTCCACACTCCTTTTCTCTCAGAGTTTCAAACTCCAAACATGCGAAGAGCTTTGATCAATGGTCCACATGTCTTCTAGAATGGGTGGTTGAGATCTACTTCAGACTTTGGGACTTTGGGAGATTCTCAACCTAAAGTGAAACACACCTCGGATCTTTCGGAGTGTCGAACTCTGAACCAAGCTCGATCTGCCACCATGTGTTCCTGGCATCAATGACCAAGATTTTCTTCGGCCTGCAGAGCTTCAGGAAACTTACACGTTATTTTGAATACACTTTGATTTCATCGAATAACCATACTTTTAGATAACTCTTGATCTGCCAACACATGTCCCTCTACTACCAAAGGTCCAGATTAAATTCACGACTCAGGCATTCAGAGGGTTAGGGTGAAATAACATTTATGTTCTCCCAGAGTGGGACTTATCCAAAGTACCTTACACCAATATTTTTATAGTTGATTGGACAGTCAGAGGGGTCCTTCATGGAATCCCCAGATCCATGAATCACATCAATTTGTAACTTCGATGTTGGGGGAATTTGGTTTTACAAAACCTATGTTCTTCCGAAGCAGTGAACGTCGGGATAACTATGACGTAGATCCAACAGTTGGGATATTTCCCAGTTTTCTTCATATCTATGGCTCGCATCCCTTTGTGACCCCATCATTTGATATTTTTGGTAGTTGTAATATTTTAGCATCCCAGAGTTCTGAACTTCCGGAGCTCCGAACTCATTAAGAGCTTATCTCCTTTTGGACTTGTTATCACTCCAAGAGTCACTGTCAGACTGCCAATGAGAGTAATCTTGGTAACATAGAAATGTAAATGGATTAAAATAGTTTGAATAGGTGGATCAACAAGAGGAGAGTAGAAAGGAGGGCATCATACTCCTGCGAATACATTCCATTGGGCATGGAGTCATAACATCCTACAGATCAAAGGCAATCAAGATGCCTACCAGACAAAAGGCTTATGAAAAGATGGATAGAAGAATAGAAGGTAAACAAAGAGAAGAATAACCACATAACAAAGATTCTTTCTGTAATATAGATTGAAGAGTGCATGAACAATAAACTGTGATTAATAAGCAATTACCACAAATCCTTTGCAACTCATGAAATCATTAACCAAAGGAAGCTTTTGATCTTCAAAATTTGTAAATACTATTCAAGCAAGAAGACAAGATATAATGACAAAAAATAACACAAATTATGATAAGAAACTCTCATGAATCTCTAATGGTATAAATTCTAATCATAAAATGCCCACAGGCTTACAAAATGAACACACACAGGAAAACTGCCTACTCCTACTCTCTCTAGCCTCTCTTGGCTCATCTGAACCCCTCTCCAAGATATATTTCCTTCTTTAAATATAAAATAGCATCCAAATGAACTAAGGAGGTCGAATCCCATCTCCTCCATTGGATTCGAACCCTTGGATATAGGTCGCAACAATCAAAGAGACAAAAATCCAACAAACTGCTGATTTTCAGGAATTCATTGGAAGTCATTAATAAATTGTTTCCACTTCATGCATGAGGCCTTTGTTGGAGCTAAATATTAGGTGAAGGTGTCCCTTGAAATATAAATGATCCTTGAGAAGTCATTCAAACCCTCCTTGACATGTGGCAACCTCCTAACAAGGCGAATATGAACACCGTGACCGCTACAGGAAATTAATATGCAGTGCCACTATGTAGAGTACGCAATGCCTACTTCTATATCCAATATCTCTCAAACAAAAACACATCTTGAAAAAATGAGAGACGTTTTTTTTATTTGGATTTTTGTAAACAAAAACCTCCTCTAGTTTTCAAAAATACCTTCTCAATTGTTCACAATCAAAGTTTTACGTTAATGATTCAAAACTGGTAAAATAACTCTGCACAATTCGTTTTCTGCCAAAATATTATGCAACGCCTGTAGGTAGCACCACTGCGCTGCATATGTGTGTCATTTTAGGTACAATTGTAAAAAAATTAGCACCTTCAATCTTGAACATGTGTAGAGTAATCAATTTACTTTCATGATATCAAACCCCCTTTACTTAGATGCCTTGGCAGTGCAAAGAGGTAGTATATTTTACCACTGAGGGAACTGGTATTTAGCAAAAATCCAAAACTCTAATAGTTAGGTCTCTTCTAGATGAGAAATCTTGTGCTAACAGGACTTAGTGTTAAGTTCCTAACCCACACATAGGTAGATCAATGTATTCGGATGTAATAAAGGTCAATATTAATAAGACCTTTCAATAAAATAGAATAAGGCGGATGTAAGAAGACCTAATAGAAGCTTCCACTTCTAGAAGGATCTTCCTATAGATGCTTCTCTTAATAGACATAGTTAGTATAAATAAGGGTCGAGGGTATGAAAAACCCTAGCTTGGATATTATTGTAATAGAGCACTGCTCGACTGGAGGTTGCCCCCTCGAA
>JZKD02S1040741.1:74672-105475 GCA_000966675.3 Picea glauca | reverse complement strand
AATGATTCGGCCCTTATTTTCCTCACCGGGCTTAACAGTTCACCCAGAATAGGGGGCGCTCTTCGAAAAAGGGCCACAGAGCGTTATAACGCTCCCAGAAAGGTTCCTGGAAGCGCCGGCGCTTCACATTTGGATAGCGCTTCTGCAAAGGGGTGAAAAAGCGTTATAACGCCTCTCAGCCATGGTGCAAGGGCGTCGACGCTCCTCAGGTAGTGTTAGAGGAGCGTTCCCCTTCCAAAACCTCAATTATGAAGCTTTTAACAGTGTCAAGAGATGTTTGACTTCAGCAGACCAACTTTCTTCCTTCAAACTGAGTAAATGAAGTGTTTCAAGTGTCTCCGTGATGTCGTCATTATGGTGACATGATTCAACAGTATTTACGACACTCTTATAACCAACTTGTGCCCTTTGCGACAAGTTGTATAGAAGTTGCGACACTTGCGACAAGTGAGAGGTATGTGCGACACTTATCCAGTTGAGTGATTTGGATGTGTAACAGTGGGTTCTCAAAAAATGTCAATGTTAGATTTCTTTTCTAAATACAATCAGATTATGGTGCACCCTAATGATCTGTAAAAGACGACATTTACCACACCATGGGGAACATTCATGTATGCCAATATGCCTTTTGGGCTCATGAATGTAGGGGAAACGTTTCATAGAGCTATGGACATAAATTTTGATGACGAGAAGGACAATTTCATTTTTATCTATCTGGATGATATCATTATGTATTCTGCCTCAGATGAAGAACACCTCAAGCATCTAAGAAGGGAATTTGAAAAGTGTAGTAAATTTGGTATATCATTGAATCCCAATAAGTCAAAATTTTCCATGGAAGAAGGAAAGTTGTTGGGCCATATTATTTTGAAAGAGGGGATAAAGGTATATCCCAGCAGGGTTGAGGGAATCTTGAAAATTGGCATACCCAAAATTAAAAATGAAGTACAATCTTTCCTGGGAAAAGTGAACTTTCTAAGAGGATTCATCCCAAATTTGGTTGAAATCATAAAACATATTACCAACATGCTCAAAAAGGGAAATGAAATAAAGTGGATTCTTGAAGCCAGAAAATATTTTGAAGACATCAAGGTGGAATTGACCAAGGTTCCTGTACTGGCCAATCCTAATTTTGAAAATCTTTCATATTGTTCTCTTATGCCTCAGAACACACAATTGCTAGTGTTTTTCTCCAGAAAGATGACCAAAATTTTGAGAAGCCCATAGAATATTACAACAAGACATTAAGGGATGGTTCTTTGAAGTATGACATCATGGAGAAGTAGGCATATTCCTTAGTCAAGGCACTGAAAGAGTTTAGAGTTTACATCCTGCATTCCCATACTGTTTCTTATGTACCCAACAGCTCAATAAAATACATCTTAAGCTAGCTTGATCCTGAAGGAAAGAGGGGTAAATGGATAGTAGTGTTGTTAGAATATGACCTTGAGATCAAACTCACCAAGTTGACCAAGGGACAGGGGTTGCAAAAGATGATGGAACAGACTAATTGCGAGCTCTTAGGAATAAATTTTATTGCAGACCTATCAGAGGTTGCAGAAGAGGATTAGGTGACTCCACAAATATCCTAGAAATTTCCTGATTCCACATGGTATGCAAACATCATCATTGTGTTGAAAAATTTGCAGGATCCTCCTAAATTTTGTAAAACAAAGGCCATATTCCTGAAACTGAAGGTAGCAAAGTTTTGTATAGTAAATGAATCTCTAGATTGGAAAGATCCACGAGGTATTTTATTGAGTTGTTTGATAGAAGAAGAAGCATAAAATACCATAAGAGAGTTCCATAAGGGTGATTGTGGGGGCCATCATTATTGGAAGATGACCGTGCATAATATTTTAAGCGTTGGGTTCTATTGGCCTAGAATTTTTCCTGATATCTATAAGGAGGTTTCAAGATGTCATGAATGTCATATTTTTTATGGAAAAGGAAAATTGCAACCTTTTCCTTTGAAACCCATTTCTATGGAAGCTCCTTTCAGATAGTGGGGCCTTGATTTTATAGGGGAAATACATCCACAATCCTCAGCCTAGCACAAGTGGATTCTGACATCAACAGATTATGTCATTAAGTGGATTGAGGAAATTCCCACCAGGAAGGCAAAAAATGATGTCATTGTCTATTTTTTAGAAGAAAATATTTTGTCCAGGTTCGGGTGCCCGACTAAGATCATAAAATACAATGCAACAGCTTTCAAGTCCAAGAAAATAGAAAAATTATGCAGTGATTACAATATCACCCTTGGTTATTCTACATCATACTACTCTCAAGGGAATGGGTTGGTTGATTCTTCGAATAAAATCTTAGTCAGAATCATCAAAAAATTGTTGCAAGAAAACAAAAAGTGCTGGCACAAAAAGCTCATTCATGCATTATGGGCTGACAAAATATCCCCAAAGAGATCCATAGCCATGTCCCCTTTCCAGATCATTTATGGAATGGAAGCTATTTTTCCTACTGTGTTAGGATTGCCAGTGATGAAGTCGCTACAGGAGAAAGATGCATAAAAAGATGCCACTCGAAGAAGAAAGGATGAACTGATCAATGTCCAATAGAACAGAGAAAAGGATTTCAATAATTCTCAGCTACATCAAGATAAGATCAAATAATCATTTGACAAACATACCAAGGTAGACAACTTCAAAATGGGGGACTTGTTATTGAAATGGGACGCCAGAAAGGAAGATAAGGGAAATCATGGGAAGTTTGATCATCTGTGGTTGGGACCATTCGAAATTGCAACATACTATGGAAGCAATGCCTACATACTACATGAGAGAAGTGGAGATGTCATTGGAGGAGGTTCTGTGAATGGCAGGTTCCTCAAGCATTATATCGTTTAAAAATCATCACCCCTTCCATTCATTGTACATAATCGTTTTGTGTTTTTCTTTTTGCATGAAGAAATGGAACAAAAGCAGCATAGTTGAAGCCCGAGGTGAAGACCCTGAGCTATGCTCAATCGATTTTGATATATTTGTTTTTGAATAAATACCAGGAGATTCAAATCACATGAATAAATCACAACCCAATGGATAAGCACTAGGTCTACAGTTCTTTTCTACCTCATAGGGAGGATAACATCCCCAATTGGAGCCTATGTTATCACCATAACAATTTTAGATGGAATACAAGTTTCAGATTTAGCAGAGGGATAGACTAGTGTGGAGATGTGGCTTACTTTGGAGGAATGGGTTACATCTGGTGGAGAAGGGACAATATAGAGGAGGCACGAAATTTTATGGGGCCCGGCGGACCATAGATCTCGAGTGGCCTAGATCGACGACTAGGAGACATATCGGGCGATGAAGTAACACGAAAGATAATTGTTCGAGGGAGGGCTAGGGAAAATACGATGGTTTCATTTCATGGACACGTGGTTCCACCAGAGACATATTGGGGTGAAAATTGGTCTACCCAAAACCATTTTGCCTCACCCCCGATATCGAAAAGAGCATATAAAAGGAGGGCCTGATCATTATTTTATGATATTTCAAAGAATTTGAATGTTTGAAAATTGGTGCAAACACTCCATTCAGAACTGAAGCTCAACCATGAACCAGATTTGCACATTCTCCGCCTATTCATAGGTATTTTTCATCATGTCCACAAACCTTGTCATTTTATCCATAACAGAGAAAGACCACGCCTCCAAAGAAGAAGCCCTAATTGACAGGGACTCCGATGTATTTGACACAGAAATAACATTCTCGCCCATTTCTGTTTCCAGAGCCAATTTGCTAGACAATGTTGGAAAAAGAATACCCTTCCTCGAAGCGTCCCAAGCTTCCATTACTCCTTACGTCGTAGAAGTCGTTTTCCCTTTGCATAGTTCATAAGTTGGTGTGCAGAACAATATTCGCAGGAAGAAAAGGTCATTTTAAATAAGTTAGGGTCAGAGGTCTTATGCGAAATAGATATCCCATCAATTCGACACATCCTCAATATACCAAAGTCTTCCCCCATAGTGTCAGAGCCCTTTAAGGAAGAGAAAATGATCACAGTCTACAGAGGATGTCCCTCTAAAGTAAAAACCCTATTTTTGTAGACCATTGTTAAACTTGAACACCTTTCTAAGAGTCTGTCGTTACCTATCAATGTAAGTGTCATGGTTATTGAGGTCCAGTGGGCTTGTTCCATACTTAGTCAAATTTTAGGATTGGATAATGACAAGTTTGTAGTAGACGTCATGATGGGTTTCCTGTTGACCTTTTTTTTGTCAGAGTCTATTTAGTCGGTTTGTATCAGTTTTGAAAATTTCAGCGCTGACAATATGCACCAACAGCTGGTAAATTTCACTTCACTGAGACACTTCAAGTACTACACACACTTGTTGAGAATGTTCCTAGAATCAAATAAGACCAAATTACTCGAAGCTACATTCATCTCAACTAAATGCAAAAGGATATTAATGCTTATTTTCATAAATAAGATCATGTCTAGGGTTTATAGTCTCATCTTCGACACAAACTTCCAAGGGTTTTGGAAGAAATGAAAAGCTCTTTACAACCCAATCCAGAGATTAGGTGTTGTTCATGCACTTTATTGTGATCTGGATATATGGTTATCAAGAAGGACATTATGTTTTACCTTTCTTCTGGACACCCATAGTTTTTTCCCTAGAGTTCATCAGACAAAGGATCATTTAAGAGACAAAGCATTTTCTAAAGATGCACAAAACATCTAACTTAAAGTTTTACTTCATAATAGGACCCTCTGTGGTAAAGTATAGGTCTTGTTTTCCTTAGATCCAGGCCAAAATCAATGGATTCGGGTTTATACAAATTTACAAGGGAGGAAACATGACCCACACAATAGCATATCTAAAAGAAGAATGATGAGTAGACAAGGCCCCTACGAGCATGAGTAGTTTGAAGGATTTGATAAACTGGAAAACTTGGAAACCTGTGCAGACATGGAATTCACTTTGCAACCTGATCATACACAACAAACAAATTTATCCCCGTAGCAGATCCAGACACATAAAACTTCTCCAAGGTTGATTATTAAAGCTCCCAAGATGAGTGTTTATAACAAAAGGAGCAGTTCAAAGGTCTTGGTTCCCAATGGTCAACAAAGTTTTCTTAAGAGCATGAAGATCACATAATCCCCACACATGTAGATATGGAGGAAGAAGAACCCAAAGATAAAATGGACATGGATATGGTGGAGAGCAGAGCCAAAAATGAAGAAGCTAATACAAAGAGCACGCTACAGGGTGAAAGTAGCTCAAGAACTTTTAGCAACAAAAAACATGTCTTTAGCAAGACACCTGGGGCAGTCTACCAATCCAAAGAAGATCTAGTGAACCAATATGTTGTGGAAGGAAATATGGCCAATAGTGAAATAAGAGAATTATTGCCTGAGGTAGAAAAGATCTCCCAACACAAGTCTTCCCTGCTCTTAGTGAGGGATGTAGAAAGAAAGACATTTAACATAGCATTGGCAGATGATGATAAAGTGTCTAAAGTCAAGTTTTATTATGAAAATATTAGTGCCCCAGACAAGGTAAGGTTCCACAGAAATGCCAGTGACATGCTATATTCAGACTACCTGAGTCTAAGTCTGAGGGTTTCAATATTAAAAACTTATGTACTTAAATTAGATGGACAGTTGAAGCAGGAGAAAGAATCTAGCAAAGCTTGGCAGACCCAAGTCAAAAGATTGGAATCTGAGGGCCCTCAAGGGGTAAAGGATTCTTTAGATGAGAAACAAAAGATGATCCAAAGCCTAAAGAATAAGTTGAAGATGTCTTCCACAAAAAACAGAGATAGCTGCTCTAGAGAAAGAAAAGGAAACATTCAAACAAGAAGAACTAAATTACAAAGATAAAGTGTTGTAGCTAGAAAACGAAAAAGAGAATTGGTCACAAGGACAAGTAGCAACATTAGATATGTCTGTTATTGTACCTTCTAATACAAAAGCTGGATCAAGCACATATGGATTGGT
Source organism: Picea glauca (assembly GCA_000966675.3). Taxonomy (NCBI): domain Eukaryota; kingdom Viridiplantae; phylum Streptophyta; class Pinopsida; order Pinales; family Pinaceae; genus Picea; species Picea glauca. The sequence continues at coordinate 99,505 of JZKD02S1040741.1, read as the reverse complement.
TCAGGGTATGTCCCAAGTAAGATTAAAAACAGGGGAGATCAAGAGACTTAAGGAGGTCATAGAAAAACTGTAGCAAGAGATGAAAATGAAAGATGAAAAGATTACTCAATTCCAAAAGGTGAATCAATATTTGCAAGAAAGGGTGAACAAGCTGAAGACGAGGATGAAGGGAAAAGTACTATTGCAAGGAGCTAAACATGTAATCTGGGATGTTGTTTCTACTGAAGTTTCTAAGTTCAGGGCTTATCTAAATTTTGTAAATGACAAAGATAGCATGGCTATCACTACCCGAAGCAGATGTACTGTTGTTAATGAGACACTGGCGAAAAATCCCTCGGAATGGGCCCAGAGCGCTATTAATTTTTTGAATTTTGTGCCCACTGTTGATCTTCAGACCATTGGGGTAAAAGATAGAACTACACTAATCATTTGGTCCAGGAGGATCATCGCTAAGAACAATTTTCTCAATTCGGTTCAAAACAAAGTTGTGCAAATGGAACAAAGTATACAAGATTTTAAGGATACATTTGAAAAATTGTTTATAAAGGGCCTCCCACCATTTTGGGACGGTAAAGGGAAATTATACGATCAAGAGGAATACAATTCTCTCTTCAATCAGTGCAGAATGGACCATTCCAAATGTGAAGGCCTGGAAGAGAACCCGAAGGGACCCAGTTTGGTAGAATGTTTGGTCACAGACTTTGAGATTTTGAATCAGTTTAAGACAGTAAAATCTGGGTTTCCAACTATGTCTTACACTACTTTCATTGATCTGGATATTCTGATAAAGGAAATGATGGATTACAAGATTCCTTCTGACTCACAATGGAAGGAGATTGTATGGCTGGGCAAGACAAAATGTAGTTTTCTAGGGACCAATAAGTAACCTCCAGGTGTCAATGAATTGGCAAGTTCGACAAGAAATCGGGAAAGAAATATGGCACAGAAGAAGTCGAGCAGTTAGAGAGATTTGTCCCTAGTTTATGAAAACTTTTTTGTAAATCATTGTAAATCAGTTCATATATCGAGATTGTTATTTGAAATTATTATAATCATTTTTAGAAGATGAAACATTTTAGTTTCATCTATTGTAATTGAAATGTATAAATACTAGGAAACTTGAATGAATTAATGTTGGCAGAAGTGCAAGGGCACCTTTTTGTTGTTTCTCAACTCGATTGTAAATTTTCTGAAGCTAAATTGAACATATATGTAGAAAGATTTTGAATTCTCTATGAAAATATTCTAATGGTGGTGATATGAGCTTTGTCTTCCTTCATTGTATGTATTTCATGTGTTCTTTTATTCCATTTGAATCTTCTTCTTTTTAAGTTGGAGAGTTAAAGGCCTAGAATTCATCGTTTGATGCTCTTAGCTTAAGAAATTTAAACTGTGTAATTTTACTCCTAGCTAATTCAGAATTCATTTCAGTAATTCTATGATGCAGTTATTTGTTTTATCCCTCTTCCTACACTCTGCTTAAATTCAATTTATAACCTTGATTCATCGCCTCATTTAGCCTTTATCCTCTAGAGAGTTCTATCGGCTGGTCATTGTTTTCATTCACTTTCAAAATTTTGACTCCATATCGATGAGTGTCCCTCCCTTTCCTTGCCAACAACTTTATTAAAACCCCCAAAACAAACCAAATCTAGCCTCTAATTATCAAAGAAATGTCAAGTGAGACAAGAGAGCCCTCTCTGATTTGAGCAGGCTAGTGCCCAACTCTAAAGTAGGTTGAAACAGTTACCTCTATCATTTTTCTATCAGCAAGACAAAATTTACAGAGTGCTAACATGATCCAGAGGAGGTTTGTTACTCCAAATAAAGGGAAATTTGGGGTCATTTGGCATAATGAACCCTCTCCATATTTTTCCCATTTCTTTCCTCTAGTGATATCATGGCCAGTACTTCAAGGCTTCAAACCCACAATCTTTTATTAGAAATTCAAACAATAATACAATTACATTGATCCCATGCTATAACAGGGTGATCATAATTAATGATTAATTACAAGTTGGGGGGAAAAAGTGTATTACAATCCCCTCCCCCTAAAAGGAACATTGTCCTTGGTGTTCTTTATCAGTAACACATGTCATGTCTTTGTCATTCAAATGTTTCAGAAGTATTGATCCTCTTTCTTGGTCATGTCATTTTTCAGACTCTTGGTCGTATTCACTCGTCTTCACTAATTCTTGGACAACAAGCATATTAATCATAGTTTCATGCAAAAACATTTTATTGTTGCATAAAATTCAAGAATTTTTTCATAACTTATCACAATACTCATCTGTGTAGTTCATGTATTTGTATCCACATGGTTGTCTTATTATCTTGGCCCATTGTTTCTCCTAGACATACCCATTGTGTGCATGATCCCAATCAATAGTATATGAGAATTTTCAAAGTCTCCTCTTCCTTGTGGTCACTCACTCTTCATCCCCAGGCTCAAGCATCCCCTTCTATGCTATACATTTCTTCGGGTGATCCATACTTCCATGCCAAGGGTTTCTCACACAATAAGAGTTCTAAAGACTTAATTGAGCCTTGCAGTCAAGGCATCCCTCAGACTTACTCTATGGAGGAGTCCCTCCAGCTTCTTTTACCGCAACACAACATGTTCTTGGGTGATCATCGATTACCACATGGTTCTCATGTCTCAACAACGACATCTTTCATGCCTTTTGGCTTGAAATCCTTCATCTTTACTCCCTAGACAAATATTTTTCATCCCCTGTATCACATGTATACAAAATTTATGAGAAAGTATCATCAATTTCAAATTCTGAATTTTCTTGCAAATCTATTATCCACAGATTTCCACATTTCTGATTTATTTTCATATTTGTTCTGCACAGGAACCAAATTCACAAGCATGGGAATTTCCTTCCCATAATAGTTTAGCTTAGCAAGAAATTTACTTCCACAAGTATGGTAATTTCCTTCACAAGTATGGACTTACAACACTACCATACCCAAGACCCCTTTTTTTTCTTCCTACAACTTCAATATTCCTCAGCCAAACAAATTGTTATTTTCCATGCACATTATATTTTCAATCGATGCATACTAACAATCCAAGTCATTTTCATATATTCAAGGCTACAAAGAAAAAAAGAAATATTATTATTTATGTAAGAATCCTTTCAACATACTAACTTTTTCCAAATGTAATCTAAATATCAAATGTCTTTAATCAATGTGCCAATATTCATGGCCACATTCACACCTAATGCAACTTTGCATTGATTTCAAGTTTGCCACACTTTATGAAAAGCACATTGCCATGGTGTGCTGGAGCTTAACTAACATTTTCACCATAGGTATTATTCATTCTCGTTCATTATTGTAGCATTTATGTGCTTCCTGCTACAGGATGATCACGATCCCAAATCTACACATATGAAACTAAAAGTTTCCCTTGAATGCACCCAAGCATTCTTCCTTCATTAGTAACCAAGGTTCCAACACTCATGGCCACCCAAATGTTTTTATCTTTCCTTTAATACCTATATAACTCAAGTAGAGTAATGGAAGGTCCTCCTTCCTTAATGGGAAATCCATTTCTTCCCTCTTGTGAAAACATGTATTTCCTCAATGCATTTGATAAAATGTGCTAATTATGAGAACATTTATTCTCAATATCCATGGATTGGTCAATGTACCCATGGTACTCTTTACTCCTGTATTTTCTTGCAAGGATTATAACCCACCCTTGAATGGAATAGACTTTCTCTACTTGAAGTTGTCCATCATTGGAAACTATCCTTCTCAACAACTCCAATTTCTATCTACACATCTCATACATCATGATTATATTAATTGTCATGTAAAGTAAAAATGTATGTATCATTTCAACAAAAACATTTCAGATATGTCCTAGCATATCCTTGTGCACGTTTTCACGTTGTCCTTAATGTTTCCATGAGTGAAACACAAAAAAAAATCAATTGTTTCTAAATTCATGCAAGCATAATCACTATGATTTCAAGACACTTACCTATATCAGTAAATCAATATATCATACCAGAGAGATACAATAAACAAATAGGAAGGAGTCAAGGAACTCTTCCTTGTTCCAACTCCTTATACACAGCCCTGAAATTTCAGTCCAACTGAGTTATTTTGATGCACCTCTCATGCTCTTCCCACAATTATGCCCTTATTCGTCTTAGGGTGCTCTAAAACCGCAAAGGGTTGTCCAGGATTGATATCTATTCTCTCTATATTTGATCACTAACAAGATCGAATGCTCTAAATCATTATGTCGGCCCTTTTCCCATAGACTCAGTCCCTGTGACCACATTCTAACATAGAGTGATAAACTCTATCTTCCTTGACTGGCCCGGAGGAACTCTGTTTTATCTCCATGGGACTAAGAGATGTGACCTTGGCTCTATTCTTCTCAGGTGATATCCTTTCATCTCCCATATATAGGCACTATGACCATGGCTTAATACCTTGTTGGTTGATCAACGGTGTATATCTGTCTTCCCCAGATCCAATGGATGCAATGGATTGTGAAACCTCAACTAGCTCATGGTTTAAATCTCCTCCTGATATTTGGAGTGGAAGATGCTCGCTGGTAATGGAATCAACGTGAGTTGTTGATCTGTTGACCTGTCAAGTTCAACGATCCTAGTTGATTGCAGATTCTGAACCTGTGTGATCATTAACTCATCCTATTATCTCTGCCATGATTCTCGTCCATTGATATACCTTCAGTGTGATCCAATGGTCATGACTTAATCAGTCATTGACACGATGGTCCTCCTTCCTCTACCTCCAGATCGGACGATCATGATTCAATCATTAATGATTTACCCCTTTGTGTCGATCCAATGATCTGGAGTGCTCCTAAATGGAAAATCTAATAGTTGACATTGGTTTAATATTACAACGTAACATAAAAGTCCCAAAACAATGGTCAGATTTCAAAAGTATAATAGGTGCATTTTATAAAATTGTGAGTCCACCAAAGGTCAAGTCCACCACTGCATTTTATAATCTCTGCAATGAATACGGGTCATCCAATTTATGATCGGATCCCAAAATCAAAACAAAACTACATTGAATTTAAATTATAGGTATAGGTCCTCACGTTAACTCGTGTGCATATACAATCTCCGCAATGGATTATGATCGTTGATCTTATCAAATGGTTGGTGTTTGATTCGTTAACTCTAGTGGGTCTTTAAGTTGATCTGATGACTAAGATCGGGTTTCCCTTTGATGATTGTCTCACATTCATATCCTCTTTCAGGTCCTTGATTAACCTGATCCGATAAGGGTTTTCTTCCGCAATCTTCATGATCTCGATCTGTACTTGATCGAAGGGATTTCTATAATCTCTTAGTAAAGGTTTTTGACCTTTTGAGTCAAAAGAGATCATTTGGTTTAGATGTTCTTGCATCATATAATCAGTATTTACTTCCATAGGTTCACACCTCCATCATTTTGATTATCCGTGCTCTTTTCCTTGAACAACCTTGGTTAGGCCTCACCCTAACCTTTTTTAATACAACAACATGCTTTAATAACAAACTTTTGTTCATAATGGATCATGAACCTATGCATCCTACACATTACCATTCATTTATCAGAATGATCAATATTCATTTATTAGTCTTTTATTCATTACGTGACGTTTTCAAAATGTAATCCAAGATTCTTATATATATATATATATATATATAAGATTGTAGTTCACTGCTTAATTCTAGCAGTTATTAAGGTTGTGACTCTATTCTCCTGATAGAGTCTTCACATAGTTCCTCCAAAAGGAACTCCTTCGGCATGCAACTTTCTTATTGCATATCCATCACTATATGTAATGGCCTCAACCTTGAGTTAGCTTCATATATTTACCAAATATTCCATAAGGAATATAAACATGCATCTTTGTCATGCATCCAAATTATGTATCCACACATTTTCTAGTTTTTCTAAATTACATCCATGATTTACTTAACAATATGCATAATCATAAGCCTTTGTGTAGCTTCCATAAGTATATTTGATAGACTACATACATCTCTACTTTAAAATCATCCAACTCATGATTTGTTCACAATCATTTTCATGTGATCCTCAAAGGCATAATCATTTGCCTCTTATCATGACAACAAAGCATTCCTTGCTCCTTTACTCTTTCATCTATTTATACTGGCCTTTCCTGGGGGAATGGATCACATTCCCCTTAATCTATCATTCAAAACAAAAGTTTCATGACTCTTCAGAATGGAGTCAACCATGCATCCATGGTATTCATTCAATCTTGGCAAGTGCAATGCTTGCCTCACATTTCACTCATTTAGGGAGTCACCTCATGCCTTTAGTATACCTATACTCTTACATCATACATGTGCATCACTTTCACATTTAATATAATTCATACCTAACTGGTATTAATTTCAGGCTTCATGACAAGAAGCTTCACAATGCATTAAATCCATGCACTCAAGCATATGCACACACAACCCAAACATTCATAATGCAAGCTCATTGCTTGCACCTTTTTCCATGTCATTCACACACATGGACATATCAGACTTTCTATATCCTTCTCCCAAGGATCTTCCAATCATCCTTATGATAAGCCTCATAGGGACACTCAACATTGATATTTCCCCTCATTTGAGATCTTGTAATTATATTATTCTTTTAAGCATGTATACACATATTTTTGTATATGTAGGTGCATCTCTTGCACCTTTTTACCTCATTCATATATCTATATTTCATTCATGTTTTTACTCCCCTCCAGTCATCAGGTCATCATGGACCAATGCAAACTAGAAACAGGTTTTACACTACAACCAAACATAGGTTTAATTGAGTCTATTCGCATGTTACATTCATGCAACCATTATCGTATGCATCAAAACATGTTCTCATCTTTCATTTTCATGCCTAGACAAGTACTCATGCCAATATACATTTTGCACAACGATGAGCTCATAATATGGCTCATATTCCCGTCTCACTTTTCCTCTTTATAGGGATTAGCAGCAGTCCCAAAGGACTCCTCTTTATCTTTCTTAAATAGATTTATCCCTGCTGCAGTTTTCAACCATCATAGGTCGAATAACTGACATTACACTTTTTCATCAGTCCTCTGGTCATGAGGAGTTATATACAAAGGGTTTAGTCTTTTAATAAGGCAGTAATTATAACTTCTAAGGACCCTTCCAATCCTTACTAGATTACTTTAAGTCCACAAAGGTCTTAACCCTTATATAATCAACCATCATCAGTTTCAGAGGCCTCAACTACCCATGCTTAGAGGAAACATCAAAATCATTGGTTTGTCCATCATTTGGCCTTAAGATTCCCTTGATAGAATCCTGCCACTTTCAACCATTCACATTCAGGTCTTATCATTAATGTTGATCAACATATCCCTACCCCCATAAGGGTAGTTATCACTTCAAAAAAGGGAAAATATAATTCCTATGTTGGAATTCAATAAGAATTCCCAATTCACAACTTCAATCTATAGTCCTTCTCCTCAAGGAGTTAATGAAAATAATAGACAATCTTCCAAAGGTAGAAATATGTTTCAACAGGTTCATCTCTTCCTTATTAAAATATTCTTATGACTATTCTCTAGCCTATTTAGTCATGTGTCTAAATCATGTTCTTCTAGATAAGGTAGGGCGAGGTGCCCTCTCCCTTAAAATTTTCTAAGAAAGAAAACCACTTGACTCTTTCATGAGCCCAAGTAAGCCAAGTGTTGTTTCCATGCTCTGATACCAATTTGTAACAGACCCAACCCCTTATTTGGCTTTCTAAAGAATAGGACATCGAGTTTTCATTTCCCTCAAATGTATTGTATCCTTTTTCCAAGGCCCCCCATAACTTCTACTCATCAAGATCTTTCCATAGACTGCTACCAGGCTCAAAACCGAGATCAGGTTTTGGAGATATGCCTTTCCAAATCTCTTCAAGAGTTATTAGATGAGGACCATGTGGCATCCACCTAGATTCGTCTCATACCTAACATGTCAAGATCCTCAAAGACCTGGAGCTCCTAGTGCTCCTGAATCTATGGTGGAGATCCATCCACCATTAAATACGACGATGAATCTTCCTCCTCGTTAACACATACACCTAAGTATAATTTGACGTTCGATGCTTTGGCATTGAGCACCCCTTTTTTGTCTATGCACAAGACCTCCTAGAGTCACGAAGTCTCGTAATATTTCCCTGTGGATTTAGCCTTTGGGCCTTTGGTATCTCTACAATACTACACCCCAAATATTCTAAAGTCCAAAATTCCCTGACTCTCGGAGTCCCAGTCAATTCACCAACCAATTTGGTCAGGAGGGAACATACCAGGTGCTGACACATGGCAAGAGCCATGGGTGGCACATCACTCTTGGATGATGTCACTATCCCATGTCACTTCAGAATGATGGCCTTCCGTAGCCCTTCGATCTCATGGTCAAGGTATGCCCACGTATACCCCTGGATCTACAATGTCCATTACTTTGTAACTTTGGTGTTTAGGCGATCCGTGGTGTGACTTCCTCCTTTCTCCCAGACTGATCAATGTCAGGTTGACCATAGTATAGATCCAACGTCCAGGAAAGGTTCCAAAGAATCCTCAAATCTGTTAGAATTCCATAAATATATTTGGATGATAAATAGATGACGAAGGTAACTTTTTCAACCAACTTTGAAAACTAAAACTAGCCTTTCAAATCTGGAGAGGGCTCTCTTGGGAGGCGCAGTCTCCACATGGGATATGTCTTTGAAAGTAGTGGCTAGATTTAACACCTTTGATATAATGGGTTATGGTTATATTAGCACAAGAAAGTAAGACTTGGACTATGGAGTCGAATTGAGGAAATGACAGAGACAACTGACTCAATGACTGAATTTGAGAGGATAAGGTTAGGTGAGCAACAATCTTCAGTGTAAAACCGTAATGTGTGGCAGGAGAAAAACACAGGAAGTAACTCGGAGCACCGCTACGGGTGAATTTATAGTTATCTTTAGAGGAAGACGTTTTGTCTAAGTGGTGCGAACAAGGGGAAATGCACAGCGAATCCATAGGTTCGAAAATTCATTCCGAAATAGACAGAAAAAGATATGAATAAAGATGACAGGAAGCACATACTCAAATAAAGAAGCACAATACATCCAACTACTACAACTAGAATCTTTTCATCAAGTTACAGGACCTTTGCATTAAATTTCGGTAAAAAAACTGAAATTACATACAACAATTGTCGTCTCCCAATTTTGCCAACCAACCTGGATTAGATTGAAAAGATGAAATATATAAACCAGGTCGTCGCTTGGGCTACCCTATTTTCTAACTATTAACCCTAAAACTAGGAAAACTGAGTAGCATACATTGGAGACTCTTCCCATGGTGCTTTCCAAAAATAGACAATAATAACATTTGTTTACACACGACCGTTCACAAATTCTCCATGAGGATTTGATCATCGGACAGGTATCGATATGAGGAAATGATGTGTTAGTGTTCCCCTTCGATCAGGTGTCTAAGTAGGAAGATGTTTGTCGGGAACTCGCCATTTTCTATAATGGCTTCGATTTTTGTTGCGTGCTCATTTGCTAGGAAAAATGTGCGTGACAAGTGGATTTTTTATTTTTACGGCTGTTACCAAAATGGTAGAGTGCTTTGGAGAAATGTGTCCTTCAAAACTGCCAAGATTTTTCCTATGCTTTCGGATGCAAAGATGAACACCTACTAAACTTGTTTTTTCTACGTGCTGGCGAGAGAGACACGGGCTTACTCCTCGGCCACTTTGCATTCCCTGGAATGTTATGTATGACTTTCCTATGAAAGTATATGTGCTTCTCACAACTGTACAATAGTGTCTTGCACCTCTTTGAGCTATCTTTTTAGCCATGCCATGTTCCCTTTGCGACCCTGCGCTGTTGATGCTTCCATAGCCTTTATCGCTAACTATCTCCTCAACTCCATATTTTCCTGATAGAGTTAAGCGATATCCATATTTGCCTACTTTAATTGTTGAGATGGATCTTGATCATTCTCTCCTACGATATCCTTTTCCCTTGTTCTTCTCTTTCCTCGTGGCTCGATCCTCTAGCAGGCTCTAGCTGAATCGCGTGTATGAGTAGTTCTTCGACCACCGATCTAGTGCGCAAATCTTCTAAAAATCAGGCTTCCCTAGCTTCCTTTTTCTTCCTAGGCCTGCCCCTTCTCCGAGGTATTTTTTGTTGGGGAGACAGAGCTTCTACCGTATTCCCTCTCTATGCAATTCTTACCTCTTTAGGTTCCACGCAGTTTGATATTATCATCTCTATGGGTAAAGGAATGACTCCTTTTGCATCCTTGGGAATGCCTACTGCAGGTGAGAATGAATCCTGATCATTTTGGGGCTTGGACTTGGAAATTTTGTTGCTCCACGCACCTTTCCTTACACTTTGGGAGATCGCCATGGTGCAACTAGTATGTATTCTACGTGCAGTGTGTTCGAAAAATGCACAGGGAGGGGATTTCGATCAACCTAGACTGGCAATGGAAATTGCAAACAAAGTGCAGACCTAGTTTCAAGATTGAAATGAGTTTCGATCATCTTAAATTTATAATGAGATGCAAAGAAGGAGGAATCATGCTAGAGAATAGTGAATTCATGGAGATGGGATGTTTTGGATCAAATTGCAGATTTTCCATGACAAATCCCTGTGTGTAGAATACAGGCAATAAGGCTTGCAGGGCATGCATGATACATATGCCGCGATTTTTAATTCCCTTGGCCTTCATGATGAATTGATAATAGTTGTTGTACTTGCCGATGTGACTTCCATTAACTACTTGACTCGGCATGGGGCACCTAGAGACTGATTTCTTAACAGGACTCGACTCTTTGAAAAAGAAATACCCATACCACTTACGCAAGTTTCAACTCTAACATCCCTTCCCGTTTCCAAGAGCCAACCGACCACTTTCTAACTTTGACCTAATGGTGCTACATACTGGACTTCACATGTTTGGGCGCATCGTCCGCACCCCGACTAAAACCGAATCTCACTGGAAAAAAAAAATGGTGACGCTAACAGTTGGCTCCAATGGGGATGTTATCCTCCCCGCGAGGTAGCAAAGAACAATAGACCAGGTGCCTGACCATTGGTCTTTATTCGACCTTCATACACTAAGAGAAAATAAATGACAGACAGAAAACAAACTAAACATATTCACACAACTTCTAAAACTTCAACATAAACTTAGGGCCTTCACTTCGGGCTTCAATTTTCTGCTGACCTACTGACTCGACACAAAACAAAACTGAATATTTACAATGAAAAATGACTTAAATGGATTTTATTTCATCGGATAATGTTTGAGGAACCTATCGTTTATAGTCCCCCAAACAAATAATTCTCCATCTAATCCTTCTAGAAAATAAGCATTTCCCCAGCAATGATCGTTGATTCTGAATGGACCCATCCAAAGATGGTCAAACTTTTCATTCTTTCCTTTTTCCTCATTTCTCGCATCCCATCTCAAGAATAGATCACCCAACAGAAAATCCTCTGGCTTATAACTCTTATTGAAATCATTCTTTACCCTCTCCTGATGGAGCTACGATCGATTATAAACATGTTCCCTTTCCTGATGTGTGTGAATTAGCTGGTTTATTCTCCTTTGCGCATCATTTGGATCGACCTCCTATTCTTGCAAATAAATTCTAATGGGTGGTCCTAGTGAAGTAGGGAAAATTGTGTCCGTGTCGTAAACGATCTAGAAAGGTGACATCGATATAGACTTCTTGGTGGTAAGCCAATCTGACCACAGTGCATAGACAAGCTTTTTATGTCAGTCTCTCTTGTTGTCTTGTAGGAGTCTTTTGATGATCCTAGTTAGGCTCTTATTCAAGGATTGTGCTATCTTGTTTCCTTGTGGATAGTGCATCGTAGAATTCCCCAGGGTTATGTTACAATCCTAAGAACCTATTTCCATCCTCTTAGACTTGAATGCGGCCGCATTGTCTGTTATGATTTTAACGGGACACCCGAACCTCGACAAGATGTTTGTCTCTAGGAATTGGATGATGACTGTGTCTGTAGCTTGCTTTGTGGGGATTGCCTCTATCCATTTTTTGAAATAGTCATTGTACGTGAGTATACATTTGTGTTGCATGGAGGATGGAGGATTTATTTCTCCTATGAAATCTAGACCCCACTGCATGAAAGGTGCTTCGACTGAGATCAAATTTAGTGGCAGGGGTTGCAAATTTCTTCTCCCGTCGAAAATATGACATTTGTGGTAGTTGGAGACCTCTTTGTACATGTCAGCAAAGATTGTAGGCCAATAGTAACCTTCCTTCAGGATTTTTTGCATGGTGGTTTTCCAGTAATGGTGTCTCCCAAATTTTCCTTTGTGAAATTCTTGTATGGCCCGCTTCGCGTCATCTTCCAGTAAACAACTCAGCAATATTCCCCCAGGGTCTTTCCAGTAGAGTGAATTATCAAGGATGCAAAACTTAACTTATTTATGCTTGATAAATCTGACCTTAGTTTTACTTACGCCTGGAGGGTTCTGGAGATTCTCCAACACATATATGATATTTGTATACCATGGAGAATCAATGAAATTCTAAGATACTTGCACATGTTTTCCTTCTTGAGGGAATTCCTACAGATCAATGATGAAATTCATTCCTACAACGCCACAATCCGACTGCACCATTAACTTTGCAAGTCTTTGACCCTTGATCAATTTCGTAGGCTTGATCTCAAGATCATATTCCAACATGGTCAATATCCACTTGCCTCTCCTTCCTTTTGGGTCAGGTTGAGTCAGGATATCCTTTACCAAGCTGATGGGTACATAAGCGATGACATGGGAGTGAAATATGTATGTCCTGGACTCTTTCAAGGCTTTCACTAAGGCGTATGCCTATTTTTCCATAATGGCGTACCTTAGTGGAACGTCGCGCAATGTTTGGCTGAAATAAGATATGGGTATTTTGAAGTCTTGCTCATCTTTCTGTAATATCACGTCGACAATAGTGTGTTCTTAGGCGAATGAAAACATGATGAAATATTTCGTAAAATCTGGGTTGGCTAGCATAGAAGATTTAGTCAGTGCCACTTTGATATCTTCAAAATAATCCTTCACCTTTGGGTTCCACTTGATCTTGTTTCCCTTCCTGAGCATGAAGGTTATGTGCTTTATGATTTTGGCCAGGTTTGGGATGAATCTCCCCAAGAAGTTCACTTTTCCCAGGAAGCATTGCACTTCCTTTTTACTGCGCGGGGTGCCAATCTTCAATATCCTGTCAAACCTACCAGGGTCTATCTTAATGCCTTCCTTGGAGATGATGTGACCTAACAACTTCCCCTCTTCTACCCTGAAATGAAATTTCTTTGGATTTTGTAATATGTCAAACTTCCTGCACTTCTGGAAAACCTTCTTTAGGTGCTCAAGATGTTGTTTGTCGGAGGTAGAGTACACTGTGATGTCATCCAGATAAATCATGATAAACTTGTCCTTTTCATCAAAAAATGTGATGTCCATTACCCTCTGGAAAGTGGCTTCATCATTCATAAGGCTGAAATTCATCTTGGCATACATGAACGTTCCCCATGGAGTTGTGAAATTCGTTTTTTGTCTATCATCCAGGTGGACCATGATCGGATTATATCTTGAAAACCCATCCAACATAGACATCTTCTGGGACCCCACCACTTTTTGCAGGATGTAGTCCATTTTAGGAAGAGGGTAGTGATCCTTGAGAGATACTTTTTTTTAATTTCGGAAGTCTACACACTGTCTTATCTCACCGCTATTCTTTCTTATAGGTACCAAATTAGCTACCCATTTCGAGTCATGAAAAGAAACGATAATTTTGATTTCGAAAAGTTTCTTTACCTCCTTCTCGATCAACAAAAACAATAGGTGATTTATCCATCTCAGCTTATGTTTGAAAGGTTTATGATCTTCCTTGAGAGGGATAACATGTTGGATCACTTTAGTGTCATATACTTTCCGGTCATCATAACTCCATGTGAAGATGTCCAGGAAATCCTTCATGAGATTAACGTAGTCCTTCTTGACCTTTGGATTGAGAGTCTTTGATAATTTGACCATATTCAGGTTCTCCTCAGTCCTGATGTTGCAATCTTCCACATCCTCTTTGATTGCAGTGATCTTTGGATTTTTAGCCACATCATTTTCGTCAAACAAATTTTCCAGTGGCACCAACCCCTTTGGAATGATATTATTTTTTAGTTTTATTATGTCCCTTCTCGTGATATGGTTTTGTAAAGGGTCATCATTACTGCGTTCATCTGCGCTCTCATCTTCGTCATCGTAGCATTCCTTGTCAATGTTTGTATTAGAAAACAAGTTGCTCATAAGGAGGAATCTTTCCACTTGTTTGTCGTCATCAAACACTTGCCAATGTTTGATATTATCAAGAACTGCCGGCCTGTGCTTGACCTCGATTTCGTACCTTTCATTTGGGAATATGGGGATCTTAAAAATCGAGGACGAGGTGGGCAATGCATCGACGATCTGAATTTTCTCTCTGGGGATAGCATATAGTTCATACTCTGAAAATCCTTTGAGGTGGTCCAAATCCAAATTTATGTATGCTCTTAGCCATGAGTGTTTGGTCTGATATACACCCTTTACCTGATTTATGATGAACTCAGAGTCTTCATGCACTACTATCTTCTGCGCATCCAATTCTTTCAAAACTTGTAATCCCAAGATTACTACTTCATACTCGGCCATGTTGTTGGTGCATTCAAATGCAAGCTTGTGTGAACACAACTTTGTGACCGCTTCAGGGGGGCTTACCCATACACTAGACCCAAACATTCTTTGTTGAATGTGTCATTAAAAATCATGTTCCACACCTTGTTTTTCGCACGGTCTTTTGGGTCGATGCACTCTATTGTTTCCCGCATAGTTTTCTCATCAGCTGTTATGATGGTTGTCGACTCTTCCTCTTTGAAAATCAGGTCATTCTAGAATATAGAAGAACCCACCTCAGTTTCGATGGAATATATAGGATAATTGTTTGGCTGTGTCTTGTTGCTTACCATGTATTTCAGCAACACTTCTTTGTACAACCTTCTGTCATGGCCAAAAATAGGGATGGTGGCGTATGGCATATCCATTGGCAAAGTGCCCTTTAACTTCGCAGCCCATGACCTTGATAGCATCATGTCGAACTTTGGGGGTATGTCTATGATGAATACATCCATAACCATGTTCTTATAGGTGATTTGAGCCAACGACACAAATAGGTCTTTGATGAGGCCCAAACACTTGTTTCCTTGAATCAAAAGAGAAAAGGTATTTGTATGGCCTGGTGATATCCAAACCCAATTCATCCATGATCACTTTTGGCATGAGGTTGTGTGACATGCTGGAATCTATCATGGCGTTATGCAGGGTCATGTCATGGACCTTTAGACTGACGTAGAATGAAGGGACATCCTTGGTATCATTTTTCTCTTCAAAGCACGGGCCAAAAAGGATAGCGGGGTGATCATCTTGGACATTCAAAGTATCGGGGGTCCCTCCCATTTTCAGCATTTTAAATATTTTCTGTCGATACTCACCTTTTCTAATAAATTCGTTGAATGTGACAAAGATTTTTATTTTGGCCCTCTCATGTTCAAAATTGAAAGGGGGACAGGTTTTTTCTACCTCTTCTCCACTCACCTCCTGGCCTGTATCCGGAGCTTTTTGGGGGATCTCCTCTTTCGACTTAGCCTTCTTTGTCACATCCTTGGTCACACTATCCAACCTTGGTCATCTTGTGTAAGGGGTGTCCACCAGAGGCTTCCTTATGGGGTTCGTTTGTTGCGACTCGATAGGTGCATCTTTGTTCTGGAGGTTGTACTTCTTCTGGAACTGCATGATGGCGTTCTGATAGCCTTTCCTGAAATTTTGTGTTTCCCAAGATGGAACATCATTTGTTTTGAGTATCATATCATTGTCCGTATCCAACACAAAGTCGTCATTTTTTTTCATGTACGATCATGCTCGCTCTTTGTCAAGAACACACGCGGTTTTTTGTCATTGCAGCAATGCATCTAGTCACCAAATGTCTGATCGCAATCCTCGTCCGCATAGTTGTTTTGAAATGTAGTTATTTTATGTTGGTCACCTTAATCCCTCTACTCTTTCTATTCTCTCTGTCTGATATGAGGGACTTGAACCCTTCTGAGGTTCTGATTCCTGGGTTGTGGGTCGTTCTGTTCTCGAGCAACATGTCTATTTCCCATGAACATTTTTTCCATCATCTTATACATGGTATTCATCATCATGTCGAAATTTTTATCTGAGGACCACGACGTTGATGGTTGTGCATCTACCTAGGGTCTCTTATCTCCTCGATTGAACATCGACTTTATTTTTCTCAATTCCATCATGTTTACTTCAACTTCGACAGCGTTACTCATTATAGAATCTAGACTTGTTGATCTTCTTTCTCTCAATAATAGGGCGAAATCATTGTCGAAGGAATCGGTGTACCGCAACTATGCAACATCGGGGGGCAGATTGACTTTTGCAGGGATAGAGTTTTACACCTTCAAGAAACGACCTGAGAATTCTTGTACTGTCTCTTCCGATGCTTTCCTCATATTGTACTGTGTTAACAGCTGCAAGCAATTTTTATTGTCCCCCCATTTATTTAGGAAAGATGTCTAGAATGTGACAAAGTCTCAAATTCTCATGGGCGGGAGGGCTTTGAACCATTTTCCTATATCTCCCAAAAGGATATGCACAAACAACCTCATTTTTTCATATGCATAGTCAACCTCTTCTAGGTCGACAAAATCATTAAACCAGTCTAGGTGCCTCTGGGTGGAAACAATTCCTTCAACGTCGTAGAGCTTGATTCTCTGGTTGTAGTTTTGAGGCAAGTCATGTAATTGGGCTGGTAGGATGAGGGGGGTGAATATGGTGGCCATGGATCTAGGAGGATTTGTATTTTGAGGGATATTATTTGATATCAGGGCTTGGAATTTCTTTGGGTCGAAAACAGTCTCGTCCAAGAAGGTTTCCAACTTAGACCTGAAAAGGGTTTGCTCGAATAATTCATCAAAATCAAGATCGTAAATTCTCTACGTGTCATCTTTGGTCAAGGACTGGATTTTGTCTAGGTAATAGAATGGATCTGACGCTTGCTCTCTCGTTCTACGCAGAATTTTTTGAGGGTCATATATAGGCTCTATAGGGTTTGGGTCGGGATTTTCTCTAGTATAGATCGTCTTTGGAGCCAGGGTTCCTAAACTATGATACTTGGAGCTACTAATATTTTTGGACTAGATTCGCCAGGGTAAGGGTTTAAGCCAGTACGGATTTTTTTCCCTCTGTTACCCTTAGGGGTCAAACTACAATGTTACTCTTTCTCTCGGGAAAAATATATTCAATTTTGTCCCCGACAACGATGCCAGAATGTTAGCACTTTGTAAATTTGTTCAGCTAATAAACAGATGACGAAGTTAACTTTTTCAACCAACTTTGAGACCTAAAACTAGCCTTTCGGATCTAGAGAGGGCTCTCTTGGGAGGCACGGTTTTCATGCATGATATGGCTTTGAAAGTAGTGGCTAGATTTAACACCTTTGATATAATGGGTTCTAGTTATATTGGTGCAAGAAAGTAAGACTTGGGTTATGGAGTCAATTTGAGGAAATGATAGAGACAAATGACTCAGTGACTGAACTTGAGAGGATAATTCTAGGTGAGCAACAATCTTCAGTGTAAAACCGTAATGTGTGGCAGTAGGAAAACATAGGAAGTAACTCGGAGCACCGCTGCGGGCGAATTCAGAGTTAGATTTAGAGAAAAACATTTTGTCTAAGTGGCGCGAACAAGGGGTGCTGTGTAGTGAATCCATAGGTTCAAGAATTCATTTAGAAATAGATAGAAACATATATGAATAAATATGACATGAAGCACATGCGCAAAGAAAGAGGTACAATACATCCAATTTCTACAAGTAGAAGTTTTTCATCAAGTTACAGGACCTTTGCATTAAATTTTGATAAAAAAACTCAAATTACATACAATAGTTGTCATCTCCCAATTTTTCCAACCAACCCAGATTACATCGAAAAGATGAAATATATAAACCAGGGTGTCGCTTGGGATACCATGATTTCTAACTGCTAACCCTGAAACTAGGAAAACTGAGTAACATGCGTTGGAGATTCTTCACATGGTGATTTCAAAAAATAGACAATAATCACATTTGTTTACACATGATCGTTCACAAATTCACCACAAGGATTTTATCATTGGACAGGTCTCAATTTGATGAAAATATGTGTCAGTGTTCACCTTCAATTATGTGTAAGAGTGGGAAGATGTCTGTCGAGAACTCGCCATCTACTATAACAGCTTTGATTTTTGTTGCGCACTCATTTGCTGGAAAAATTGTGCATGACAAGTGGTTGTTTGATTTTTACGACCATTACCAAAATGTAGAGTGATTTGGGGAAATGTGTCCTTCAAAAATGCCAATATTTGTCATATTCTTTTAGATTCAAAGATGAACAGCTGCTAAACTTGTTTTTTTTTCACGTTGGCGAGAGCCATGCGGGCTTCCTCCTCGGTCTCTTTGCATTCCCTGGAATGTTTTGTATGTATTTCCTCTGATAGTCCATGTGCTTCTTGTAGTTGTACAATAGTGTCTTGCACCTCTCTGAGCTAAATTTTCAGCCATGCCACATTCCCTTAATGACCCTGCACTGCAGACACTTCCATAGCTTTGTCGCTAGTTGTCGCCTCAACTCCATGTTTTCCTCATAGAGTTCAGCGATACCTAGCTTTTCCTTCTTTAATTTTTGAAATGGCTCTTGATCATTTGCTCTTGCAATATAATTTTCCCTTGTTCTTCTCATGCCTTTGCATCTCAATCCTTCAGTAGGCTCTAGACAAATGGCGTGCATGAGTAGTTCTTCGGCCATCGATCTGCACGCAGCTCTTCTAAAAATCGGGCTTCCCCAAATTCCTTGTTCTTCATAGGCATGCCCCTTATCCAAGGTATTTTCTATTTGGGATATGGGGATTCTACCATCTTCCCTCTCTGTGCAAGTATTTATGCTTCAGGTTTCGCGTTGTTTGATCTGATCATCTCTGTGGGTAAAGGAATGACTCATTTCATGTCCTTGGGAACACCTATTGCATGTGAGAACAACTCCTAGTCGTTTTGGGGCTTGGACCTAGAAATTATGCTACTCCCCATGCCTTTCCTTATGCTTTGGGAGGTTTCCATGGCACAACTAGTATGTATTATGGACATAGTGTGTCCAACAAACGCATAGGGAGAGGATTTTGAGCAACCTAGACTAGCAAGGGAAGTTGCAAACAGAGTGCGGACCTAGTTTCAAGACTAAAATGAGTGTCGAGCATCTGAAATTTATAACGAGCCGGGAAGAAGGATGAATCATGTTGGAGAATGGTGAATTCATGGTGACGAGATGTTTTGGATCAAATTTCATATTTTCCATGACAAATCCCCACGTTTAGAATACAGGCAATAAGGATTCCAGGGCATGCATGATACGAACACCTCGATTTTTCATTCCCTCGACCTTCATGATGAACTGATAATAGTTTTTTTACTTGCCAATGTAAATTCCATTAACTACTTGACTTGACCTAAGGCATGTGGAGATTGGTTTCTTAACAAGAGTAGACTCTTTGGAAAATACATACCCATACCACTTACGCAAGTTTCGACTCTGACATCCCTTCCCGTTTCCAAGGGCCAACCGGCCACTTCCTGACTTTGACCACATGGTGCTACGTACTTGAATTCACATGTTTGGGAGCATGGGTCATACCCCGACTAAAAATGACTCTAACTTGAAAAACAAAATGGTAGCACTAACAAGATCTACGGCTCTCATCACTTAACGAGTGCAGGGTTCGGGGTTCTATCCACTCCACACTCCTTTTCTCCCAGAGTTTCGAACTCTGAACACACAAAGAGATTTGATCAATGTTCCACGTGTCATCTACAATGGGATTTTGAGATCTAATCTAACCTTTAGGCCTTTGGGATATTCTCAACCCAAAGTGAAAGACACCTTGGATCTTTCAGAGTGTCGAACTCCGAAGCAAGCTCGATCTGTCACCACATGTACCTGGCGTAAACAACCATGATTTTCTCCGTCCTGCAGAGCTTTTGGAAACTTACAATCTCTTTCAATTGTACTTTGATTTCACCGGATAACTTGACTTCTAGATAACTCTTGATCTATGAACACGCGTCCCTCTACTACCAACGGTCCAAATTAACTCCGTGACCCTGACATTCGAAGGGTTCTGGTGATATAACACTTTCTTTCTAGCCAGAGTGGGACTTTTCCGTAGTACCTGTTAGTGATGGAAGTCACTCCTAGATTGCAGTAGGAGTAGAGCCCAATGCCCATCAGTTTATGTCACGATTTGTTTTAAAAAGGGGTGATCGAATGGAAGTTAACTCAAAACAATGTTTTTCTAACTCCGAAACTAAGCCAGGCATGCATGGGCAAGTGAGGTCTTAAATAAACTTCGGACAGTGAGTTGTAGTAAGGGTGAGTAGGGGGAAGACTTGTATAAGAGAATTGCAAAGTTCTGTTGAAAACATCAGGTTTCTAACAGACTGTAGGAGAAAACATCTAAATGCAAGATCTTCTTACATTCAAACGTAGAAAACTGGAGAATACAACAATGCAACAATAAATCCTTTATCATAAAATAATTGCAATAATTCGCATGAATCAGTCGATTATGAACTCTCTTGGTATGAAATGAAAACTAGACGGTGTGAGAAGACTGTCTATCATTAAACAAGAAATCTTACATACAGATGCATAACCAGAGAACTAGAGTGTCTATTAAAACTTTACAATCGGGAGCTTTTCTCTACCATCGATACTTTCAAAAATGCAAAAACCGAGTACATATACTCAGACAAATTTTCCCAACAGGGGCGTGCTTGCCTTCCAAGGTGTAGCATCCCTTCAATCAAACTTCGGACGGAAATCCTTCGTCAGACGTCATCTTAATTTTGTGTGGCCTTTGCAGGGGAGGTAGTTGAAACATTAAAGGCTGAAATGGCATGTGCAGACTCCTCTGGTCAGATGAGAACTCAGCATGACCCCTTTTGGAGAAAATGAATGTATAGGACCATCTCAAGCAGACTGCCTACCGGAACCTCCATGCCTTTCATTCAATGAGTGAGCTGAGTTTTCAACTACCTCCATTCATATTCATTTATTTTTAGCGAGGACCAAGACCGAGGTCGAGCCGAACTGGTCCTTTGGAGAACGCGGTGATCCTTTCTGCGGCTAAACCTAACATTTCGGCCCCTTTGCACAACTCTTTTTCTTTCCCCAAGTGATCAGGTGTCAAGACTGTGGGTCTAGCTCCTGAGCGCTTTCGATGCTTTGTAGCGGGGAGGAGGCTGATTCTTTCTCTTCAAAGTCGTGATGCGCGAAGAGGCGATAGAGCATAATTTTGCACCACTTACCCCTCCTTTGATCAGACGGCCCAGACCACTTTCGGCAATACTGTGGGCCCATCATTAAAAGTTCTTTTCATTTTGCGATTTGCGAGTTCATGGGTCAAAGACCCTCGGCTCCTTTTTCTAATTTCCTAATACCTGAGATGGTGATACAGGTCCGGCTCTTTTCCTTGTCAGCACCCTTCACATGCAACCGTTGGCTAAGGTTTAAGTACTAACGCCTCTCGCAACTCACGACTTCACGAGCTGGAGTATCGTACTTTGGCATTCTCCCCTCACAAAGTCTCGAGATGTGATGGTCAGCGAAGGTTGATCCCCTCCGGACTTTTCTCATAACTCGCAATCTCGCGCAACCAAAAGATATGGTCCACCCTCCGAACTCACAAACCCCGAGTTCGAGAAATAACTACTGCGCTTACACTGATCACGATTGACGACCCTTGAAAACCTTTTGCGCCATACTTGGCACGACTCGGTTATATGCAATTACCCACTAACCGCTGCTCTACTCTGTTGATGAATCCTTGCTTCCAAATAATGAAATGCCCGCTCGCTTGATTTTAAGGCCGAAAAGGACCTCTTCTGTGTGTTTCTCTTGGGTGCTTCTCTCGCAACCTACAAACCTGGATATTCCTATGCCGAAGACAAGTAATGTTAATAACATTAGGCTCCATGGGGGATAGAGTCGTCCCAATGATGCTCTAAGGACTCATTTTGCAGTTCCAGTGCCTTGTTATTAGGCTATGGAGTCATCTACTAAGCCGACAAATAAAAACAAACAAATAACTGAAAGGACAATATTTACAAAACACAGGAGCCACCGCAGGCTCAGAAAAAACATTTTTTCAGAAAATGCCCATTTACTGGGCTGTTGAAAACTTCTTCACCCTCCAAATCTTGTAACCTGTATGTTTTATTTGAGAAAACCTCAGAGATTTTGAAGGCCCCGATCCACAGGGATTCAAATTTGTCGTGCTTTCCCTTATCTTGCTTAGGAGCATCCCATTTCAGTACCAGGTCTCCTATATAGAACTCCTCCTTCTTGGCCTTCTTATCAAAAACCTGCTTGTTCATATGCTGATGGTCCAAAATTCTGATCATTACCTGCTCTCTGGCCTGCTGGACTTCTACCAGTTGATGAATTCTTCTGATCATGTCGCTAGGCTCTTCTTGATAATCCTGGAAGAATTTCACTACGGGAATGGCCAGCTGAGAAGGGAAGACAACTTCTGATCCATAAACTAGCTAGAAAGGGGAGATGCCTATAGATCTCTTTGTGATCACCTGATTGGCCCACAGAGAGAATTTCAGCTTCAAATTCCAAGCCCTCTTGTTGTTCTCCATTAATCTTTTGATGATCCTTATCAGGATTTTGTTGGAGGATTCTGCTAAACCATTTCCCTGGGGATAGTATGGGGTGGAGTGAATAAGTTTGATCCTGAATTGTTCACAGAAATTAACTAACGGCTCAGCCTTGAAAGAGCTTGTGTTATCGGTAACAATCTTTTTTGGGCAGTCGAACCTTATGATGAGATCTTCCAAGAATCCAATGATTACCTTGTGGGAAACACTCCTGCTGGGGATAGCTTCAATCCACTTAGTAAAGAAATATGTGGCAGTCAGGATCCATCTGTGCTACCCACTGGAAGCAGGGTGGATTTCTCCAATAAAATCTAGGCCCCATTGTTGGAAAGGTCCCGAAACAACTACAGGCTTTAAAGGCAGGGACTTGAGCTGTTGCTTTCCTGAAAATCTTTGGCATGGGATTCAGGCTCTAACTCCTCTATGGACGTCAGTGAACAAGGTGGGCCAGTAGTACCCAGCTCTGAGAATTTTGTGGGCTATGGTCTTCCAGAAATGATTCCCTCCACATAGGCCACTGTGAAATTCAACCATGATCCTGTCAGCCTCTTATGGATCCATGCATTTTAAAAGCACCCCCAGGGGGTCTTTCCAGTATAAAATTTGATCGACAAGGCAGTATCTAACTGCCTTGAGCTTCAGAGCTCTTTCTTTGTTTCTTTTTAAGCCATCTGGAGGCTGCAACTCCTGCAGAAAATATATGACATCCTTATACCAAGGACATTGAGCCAACAGGGGTTCTGTTTGAGGGTCTATGTCGGACAACTGATTCTGCTGATTTTCTAAATGTGCATTGATGAAATCTACCCCCAAATTTTTGCGATTAGCTTCAGCCAGCAGCTTGGCTAAACCTTGACCTTTGATCAATTTGGTAGGCCTTATTTCCAATTCAAATTCCAGGATCTTGGCTATCCATTTACTTCTCTTCCCGTCAATGTCGGGCTATACAAGGATGTCCTTCACAGAGGCTGAAGGAATGTAGGTAGTCACTTTCGAGTGCAAGACATAGACTCTGAAAGATTTGAGAGATTTCACTAAGGCATAGGCATGTTTCTCCATGATTTCATACCTGACCTCCGCATCTCTTAATGCCTTGCTGAAGAAGGCGATGGGTTTCTCTCACCCTTCCTCATTTTTCTGCAACAGGACCGCAGCTACTGTATCAAAAGAAGCGAAAGAAAAGATTAGGAAATCTTTGGAATAGTCAGGACTGATCAGCACATGTGCCTCAGTCAATGCCTTTTTTATTTGGGAAAAAGATTCCCTGGGTTCAGTGGTCCATTTCACTTCATTTCCCTTCCTGAGCATGGTTGTGATGTGTTTCACCAGCTCATCAAAATTCGAGATGAATCTCCTCAGAAAATTAATCTTCCCTAAAAAGGCCTGAACTTCCTTCTTAGATCTGGGAAGTGACAGGGTCCGAATTTCCTCCACTCTACTAAGATCAATCCTCACTCCTTTTGTTGATACTATATGGCCTAATAGCTTCCTCTCCTTCATAGCAAACAAAGATTTCTTTGGGTTTAGGGAAAGGCCGAACCTTCGACACTTCAAGAAAACTTTCCTCAGGTGACAGCAGTGCTCTTTATCTGACCTCGAGAAAAATGTGATGTGATCCAGATATATTAACACAAACTGATCTTTCTCCCCGATAAAAGATATGTCCATGGCTCGATGAAATGTGGCTCCTGCATTCATCAATCCAAAAGGCATTTTGGCATACATGAATGTGCCCCAAGGAGTGGTAAAGGTCATTTTTTCTCTGTCCTCAGTCATGGATGATATCTGATTATAGCCAGAAAATCCATCGATCATGGAAATCCTAGATGCACCGGTTACCCTCTGTAATATATGTTCCATGTTGGGTAGGGGACAGGGGTGATTTTAAGAACCCCCCCTAAATTTATATGTATAATAAATGGGCGAATCCCCATGATACATAGGAAAAATTGAGGGCTATTTTATCAATAATATAAAATGTATA